>VZQC01003457.1:2849341-2860024 GCA_009823505.1 Rhizomys pruinosus | reverse complement strand
AAAAAAAAAAAAAAAAAAAAAAAACCTTATTATACTGGACATTAAACAACTGTAGCTCAGAAGCAGGGCAGTCTGAGATGGAACTCACTGTTGTTCTCCTGCCTCCACTTCCCAAGGCCTAGAACTAAGGGGCTATTTTCACAGCCCTCCCCAATCTACCACTGTTATTCTATGCTTTCTGGCTTAGTTTTCATCATTTCTCTGTACTCCAAGTGAACCATGCAACATTAACTCAGCAATGCATGCCTATAATCCCAGAACTTCAGTGGCAGAGGCACAGAAGAGCAGAGGGGCAATGGCAGAGGCAGGAGGGTTAGTCAAGACCAGCCCCAGCTACATAGCAGGTTTCAGGCCAGTCTGGGTATATAAGGAAAAAGAAAAGGCGGACAAGGGAAAAGAGAGAGAGAAGGGGGAGGGGGGGAGTTGAAAGAAAAGGAAAGGAGAAAGTAGAGTTAGGTAAAATATGAAGGGCACCTATATAAAATATTTTCTAAACATAATGACCCAAGAAGCTAAAGAGAAATAGTAGCAAATCAGAGTTTAAGTGTTCTAGCTGAGCATTTTGAGGGCATGTTTGTGACTCTTAAAAGACAGCAAGGGTTTGATATGAAAGGGGTCCCAAGATCACAGGATTTCGTAAGTGGGGTAACAGACAATGTGACCAGACTCCCTAAAATGGACACACACCAAGATTCCATGGTAGAGAATGGAAGGACCTGAGACACAGCATTAAGATCATGAGAGGCAGCTCTACCCTGTCTCAAAAACCAAACCAAACCAACAAGGTTGTTTTGGTTTGGTTTTTACTTTGGGGGGTGGGTCCTAGACAGGGTCTCCCTATAGCCCCAGCTGGCCACAAACTTGCTATGTAGATCAGGTTGACCTCAATCTCAGAGACCCACTACACCCTGTCTCCTGAGTGCTGGGATTAAAAGCATATGCCACCATGCCAAACTAAAAGGCATCTTTTAAAAAATATTTTTATTAGTTGTTCGAAAATTTCATATAATATATTTTGATCATATTCATCCAACCCAACTCCCTCCCTTCACTCCTCCTAGATTCAAAAGTTATCTTAAGACTTCTTCTATTCTTGGGCTGGAGAGATAGCCTAGCGGTTAAGAGCACCAACTGCTCTTGCAGAGAACCAGGGTTCGATCCCCAGCACCCACATGGTGGCTAAGAAACATCTGTAACTCCAATTCCAGGAGATCTCCAGTTCCAGGGGAATCCGACACCCTCTTCTGACCTCCTGGCATTGCACGACACGGGTGCACAAACCTACATGCAGACAGTACATTCATACATATACAAAAATAAATTAAAATAAGACTTCTATTCTTTTCCTTAATATTAGCCCACTATGAACATAAATTCAAATGCAAAGTGACATAAGCAATAGCTACGCTGATGATCTACACTGTACTTCAGGTAATCTACCACTAAAACCAATACATTAATTTAATTCTAGTGCACATCTCAGACTTCATTTGAGTCTTATGATTCTGCCAGCAAATGGTGAAGTTTCCATTACCTGATAACACAGTCATTACACATTTCCCAAGTTAACTGTGGAATCAACTTCCAGGAAGGTTAAAAATAAATCAGATTCATCTGTTTCAAAATTATACAGCTCCAGAAGCTACTATGCTTGCTGTTACTGAAGTATCTACATATGATCTAACACTGTTCGTTAGGAGGAAGAGGATTCCGAAAATCATTAAAACAACAACAAAAAAAACAAAAAACAAAAAAAAAAACACTATTCTTCAGTTTCAGAACTCTTAATACTCTTTTCTTAGAAATTATAGAAAATTAAGCAAAGGAAGATGATACTGATTAAAGTACACTAGACTGGAGAGACATATATTTTCATCCTTATTTGTCACTAACATTAACATTATAACCCTCTAACTGCCTTGTTCTAAGCTTCCTCAGAGAGCTGAACTGGATGTCTGTTTTGTTTTGTAATTTTTGAGACAGGGTCTCTCTTTAGTCCCAGCTGGCCTGGAGCTCCCTCTGTAGACCAGGAAGCCTTGAACTCACAAAGATCCACCTGCCTCTGCCTTCCACACCCAGCTAAACTGGATGTCTTTTTAAGATATGCTAGCTAGGGGCTGGAAAGAGGGCTTGCCCACTGCTCTAGCAGAGGACCTGAGTTTGATTCCCAGCACCCTACCTGGCGGCTAAAAACCATCTTTATTTTTTTTTTTATTAATTTTTTTTTTTCTGTATGTGTATGAATGTACTGTCTGCATGCAAGTCTGTGCANATTTTATTTATTTCTGTATGTGTATGAATGTACTGTCTGCATGCAAGTCTGTGCACCCGTGTCGTGCAACGCCGCGGAGGTCAGAAGAGGGTCTCGGATTCCCCTGGAACTGGAGTTCTCCTGGAATTGGAGCTTCAGACGGTTCTCAGCCGCCATATGGGTGCTGGGGATCGAACCCGGGTCCTCTGTAAGAGCGGTCGGAGCTCTTAACCGCTAGGCCATCTCTCCAGCCCCTAAAAACCATCTTTAAACTGGGTATGGTGGCACACGCCTTTAATCCTAGCACTCAGAAAGCAGAAACAGGCAGATCTCTGTGATTTCAAGGCCAGCCTGGTCTTCAAGGTGAGTTCCAGGCCAGCTGGGGCTATAAGGAGACCGTCTCAAAAAAATCAAAAAGACCAAAAGAAAAGATATGCTAATTATAGGGACAAAATACAGCTCAGTGAAGACCACCACCTCTGAGTTTGATCCCTTGAACTCCATAGATTTTCTCTGACCTGCGCACACATACACACACACAAAAAATAACAAACTTCTGAAGATGTACTTATTTTATAGGTATGTGTGAGTGCCTATATGCACGTATATGTATGCCTAGTGCCCACAGAAGCCAGAAGGCAGTGCCAGATCCCCTGGAACTAGAGTTAAGGGTGGTTGTGAGCCATCATGTAGGTGATAACAACAAAAGCCAGGGCCAGCAACAAGTGCTCTTAACCACCGAGCCACCTCTTCAGCCATTAACTTAAAAATAAAGGCACTTTTTTTTAAAGACTGGGAGATACCTCATTGGTTAAGAGCATGCACTGACTGCTCTTGCAGAGGATCTGGGTTTGATACCCAGCACTCACATGGCGGCTAAAAACCACTGAAGTAAAGGCTTCCAATTCCAGAGAAATCTGACACCTTCTTCTGACTACGAAGGCATTGCATGACACAGGTGCATTCACATACATTCAAGCAATACATTTACACACATAAAAATAAAAAGCCAGGCATGGTGGCCCACACCAGCACTGGGGAGGCAGAGGCGGGAAGATCTCTGAGTTCAAGGCCAGCCTGGTCTACATAGCCAGTTCCAGGACAGCTGGGAACCCAAGGAGACACTATCTCAAAAAGATACCCTCGGGGCTGGAGAAATGGCCTAGTGGCTAAGAGCGCAGACAGCTCTTGAAGAGGATCCGGGTTCGATTCCCAGCACCCACATGGCGGCTGAGAACTGTCTTTAACTCCAGTTCTAGGGGAATCCGACACCCTCTTCTGACCTCCGCGGCATTGCATGACACGGGTGCACAAACTTACACACAGACAGTACATTCATACACATACGAAAATAAATAAAATTAAAAAAAAAAAAAGATACCCTCCCCCCAAAAAAGAATAGAGTAAGTAGCAGGATAAATTGAACTGCAATAGAGTATTGTAGATTTCCACCTGGAATGGCAGCTCAATTCGGCCCCCAGCAGTTCAAGAAGTGAAATGACAGCTGAGGGCTGTTTTCTTTCCAATTGCACCCAGAGCAGCTAGACAATAAATCCTTCATTCCAGGTGGGAGATAAGAGCTGTACATCACAGTTTTTGCTAGTGTAGCCTAAGGTGAAGTTTTCTAATTACAAGTCTCTTTCTTTTTACCTTAAAAAAAAAAAAGTCATTCTTTCTCTTTCTCTGCCTCTCCTTTTCCTCTTCCTCCTTTCTTCTCCCCTCCTCTTTTGATGCCAAGGAATGAATCTAGGATCCTCATGCCCCATGTATGCTGGGCAGGACCTCCACCACTGAGTTATTCTTTTTCTTTCTTTTTTTGGAAACAAGGTATCCCTATAGCCCCAGGTAGCCTGGAACTGACTATGTAGACCAGGCTGGCCTTGAACTCACAGAGAGCCATCTGCTTCTATTCTTACATTGTGACAGGATTATCTCTCAATAGCCCAGGTTGGCTCTAAACTCACTGTAGGGAAGGCAGGTCTTGAATTTAAGAGTCTCCTACTTTAACCTCTCCAGTAAGTGGGATTATAACCCGACTTTACCAGGCTGGGCTTTTTTTCTTTTTCTTGACAAAGTCTCACTATGTAGTTACCCTAGGCTCGACTTGAACCTTTGATATTTTTCTGCTTTTGCTGGAATTATAGGTATGAACCATTACATCAGAATTTTTCCTGTAATGAATTAATATTTCTCATGAGAGTTTATACTATAGAATTCTCAAAAAAAAAAAATTCTCTAAAGTTCTTTCTTGTGTGATTATAGGTGTTCCTGTGGAGATCAAAGGACAATTCCCTTCTTGTCACCTTGTGAGATCTGGGGATCTAACTCAGATCAGACCTATATACAAGTGATCTACCCACTGAGTCATCTCTCCTGCCCTCAAGTTCTGTACATTCTTCCTAATAAATTTTAAATGTGCTGGAGAGAAATGGCTCAGCAGTTAACAGCAACTGCTGCTATCAGAGGACCCAAGTTTAGTACCCAGCACCCTCATTAGATTGCATATAATTCCCTGTAGCTGCAGCTCCAGTCAATCCAACACCCTCTTCTGGATTCCATGGGACATGCACATATGAGGCACATTCACAGATACATATCTATACATACACATAAATTAAAATTTCAAGTAAAATTAAAAAAAATTTTTTTTTAATGAGACACTAAAAATCCAGTCAAGTTCTGGACTGAAATTGGCCTGGGCTGGAGAGATGGCCTAGCGGTTAAGGGCACCGACTGCTCTTGCAAAGAACCCGGGTTTGATCCCCAGCACCCACATGGTGGCTGAGAACTGTCTGTATCTCCAATTCCAGGATAACTCCAGTTCCAGGGGAATCCGACTCCCTCTTCTGACCTCGGTGGCATTGCACGACATGGGTGCACAAACATACATGCAGACAGTACACTCATACACATAAATAAATAAATTAAATAAAAAAATGAAATTGGCCTACAAGCCATATCTCACCAACCTCTTCTCTAAAAAAATGAAATGTGGGGCTGGAGAGATAGCCTAGCGGTTAAGAGCACCGACTGCTCTTGCAGAGGACCAGGGTTCGATCCCCAGCACCCACATGGCGGCCGAGAACCGTCTGTGACTCCAATTCCAGGAGAACTCCAGTTCCAGGGGAATCCGATACCCTCTTCTGACCTCAGCGGCATTGCACGACACGGGTGCACAAACCTACATGCAGACAGTACATTCATACACATTCAAAAATAAATAAAATTAAAAAAAAATTTAAAAAAAAAAATAAATAAATAAAAATAAAAATAAAAAAATGAAATGTGTTCAGGCACACCTTTATTCATTTATTGTTTTACCTGAGCCACAGTGGGAGGTGGCACACCTTTAATCCCAGCCCTCAGGAGGCAGAAGCAGGAGATCTCTGTGAGTTCAAGGCCAGACTGGTCTACAAAGAGTTTCAGGCCAGGTGGGGCTGCAGGGAGACCCTATCTCAAAAAGACAAAGACATTTCTCTCCCACACCAAGATCACAAAAAGCTATCGGCCAAGACCAGAATATAATCACAAGAGTAGCAGAACTCCAATAAAAGTTAAATCTCAACCTGGAAAGGTCTCTTAGTCCAAGTTTAAGACTCATATAGGGGGCTGGAGAGATGGCTCAGCGGTTAAGAGTGCCAACTGCTCTTGCAGGGGACCCGGGCTCAATTCCCAGCACCCACATGGCCGCTAAGAACCGTCTTTAACTCCAGTTCCAAATACCCTCCTCTGACCTCCGAGGCACTGCACAACACAAGTGCACCAACCTACATGCAGACAGTACATTCATACACATAAATAATAAAATTTAAAAAAGAAAAGGACTCATATAGGAGGAAAGGGGAAGTAACTGGAACCCTGAAAGTGGGTTAAGCATATTAGGATGATTAGCCTACCCTGAAGCTCTTCCATTTCCCCAGTGTCTTGTATTGTGTGCATTTTTTTTTAAAGTTAATTTTTATTGAGCACATTTCATACAACATTTCTTAATCAAATTTAGACTCATTCCCCTATCCCCCCACCCCCCACCAGAGCTCATGGATTCTGCCATGCATGTTAAGTCCTGTCTTGCATCTTTTTCTCCATCTTTTTTAACCCTCTGGATGCAGAAATTTACTGTTTTGGTCAGTTCTTTGAACAGGTTTTTCTCTTTTTTGTTCCCTTTAATTTTATATTACTCCAAAATATGCATATATACACTCTATACATAAATTGGAATTACAAAGTCTGAAAATAAGCTATAGGTTAATTCCAAAACACGTTTAGGGATTCACATTTTAACTGTAAAGTTGCATGCAGGTAAAAAGAAATATAACTTTTCAGGACGCAGACGCAGAGGCAGAGGCAGAGGCAGAGGCAGGCGGATCTTTGTGAGTTCAAGGCCAGCCTGGTCTACAGAGTGAGTTCCAGGACAGCTGGGGCTACAGGGAGACCCTGTCTCGAAAAGACCAAAAAAAAAAAGAAATATAAAATACATGTATGGTTTAATGTAATTTTTTTGAAGGTTCTAAAAGAATTTAATATAAATCTTACAATAAGTTTACAATGTAAACTATATATTATTGTAATATTTCAATAACTCAGATTATACTGAAATTAATCTATAAAGCTATCAATACTTTATTTTGTATTATTCCAAAATATGCATATATACACTCCACACACGAGTCAAAATTTAAAATTCTGAAAAACTATAGGTTGATTCCTAAACACATTTAGAGATTCACATTTTAACAGTAAATTTGCATGCAGGTATAAAATCGTGTAACTTTACATTCTTTTTTTTTAGAATATGACTACATATCCTCCATCTATATATGGTGATTACAATGTGTGAGTATAAATGGTAGGACAATTCTAGAGCCCATTTACAGATTCACATTATAACAGCACAGTTGCTTTCAGATACAATGAAATATAATAATAAAGTTGCTCAGTTTGCCTGCTAACTGGGGATTTGGTGTTAGCATCCACAAATGAGGGAAACCATTCGCCTTTTTTTTTCTAGACTGTGTTACTTCACTTAGTATAATTGCTTTGAGTTCCATCCATTTACCAGCAAAGCTCATGATGTCATCTTTCTTTACCCCTGCATAGTACTCCATCGTGTAGATGCACCACATTTTTGTTATCCAGTCATCAGTTGAGGGGCATTTGGGTTGGTTCCAGGTCTTTGCTATTGTGAAGAGAGCTGCAATAAACATAGCTGTGCATGTACCCTTGGAGGAGGATGTGTCTTGGTATATACCCAGGAGTGGAATGGCTGGGTCAGGTGGTAGGCTCATACTGAATTTTTTAAGGGTTCTCCACAGTGCTTTCCACAGTGGTTGTACAAGTTTACATTCCCACCAGCAGTGGATGAGTGTTCCCCTTTCCCCACAACCTCTCCAGCATTTGGTGTCTTTTGTTTTCTTGATCTTGGCTAGTCTTATTGGAGTGAGATGATACCTTAGTGTGGTTTTAATTTGCATTTCCATAATTATTAATGATGTTGAACACTTTTTAAGATGTTTCTCAGCCATCTTTACTTCCTTACTGGTGAAGTCTCTGTTCAGCTCTTTACTCCATCTTTTGAGTAGGTCATTTGTTTTACTTCATTTTTTTAAAGTAGCTTATATATTCCGGATGTTAATGCTTTGTCTGATGTATCAGTGGTGAAGGTTTCCTCCCACTCTGTGGGTTTTCTCTTCACTTCCTTGATTGTTTCTTTTGCTGTACAAAAGCTTTTGAGTTTGATGAGGTCCCACTTGTCAGCTGTTGTCCTTATTGTATGCATTCTTTTTTTTCCATATTCTGCCATCTTAAAACCTTTCTGGCTAGGGAGACTGTCCAACTCTTATAGACAGTAAAGACTCAGGAAGGAGCCTGCCTTTGTTATATACAGTAACCAGTCCAGAGGTACACCACCTTCCCAGAACTATCAGTCCCCTATGCCCAAAAAGGCAAAATTCCTGCCTTGTCATCCTAGAGCCAGGAATCAGATAACTAGGAACTATTCCTATATATTAGAGCCCTCCAAAATTAATCCAACTAGCCAAACTGTCTATCCTATACCCACCTTGCCCTTCTGGGAGAAACCTTTTCTTTATGTCCCCTGCCTCTTGACCACCCTGGAGAAATCCTGTAATGCATGTTCTGCCTCCTGTATGACCTGAAAATATAATAAACTTTGTTTTCATAAGCCTCTCCTGAATCTCTTGTGGCCTCATGACTGATTATTCCATAAAAGAATACAGAACAGCTAGGGTCTTTGGAGCCCTCTGAGCTTGGAGAAAAAACTCACATGTCTTCTTAAGTACTAGTATGGCTACCAATCATTTTAAGTAACACAGAGAAAACAATGTCAGTAGAAATGGCAAAGAAAAGCTTGAAATTCAAAGAAAAGTTTTAAATTCATTGATCCATTCAAGAAATAACAACACTAGCAAAAGTTGTAAGAATGTACTATTCCTGACTGGAAATTAACCAAAGGACTGAGGCAATTCCAGAGCATTTACGTAATACAGGTAAATACAGCAGCCTACTGGCATTCTTAACATGCTATTTTCTTTTTGTTGTTATTGTTGTTGTTATTGGTCTTTCTGAAACAGAGTCTGCCTGTAGCCCCAGCTACTTTGGAACTCACTATGTAGACCAGGCTGGCCTCTATCTCAGAGATCCCCCTGCCTCCCAAGTGCTGGAACTAAAGGTATGTGGCACCAAGCCCAACTTAACCTATTTTAATGTCATACCTTTCCATTTCCACAGCAGCTATATAAACCAACAGCCCACAATCCCAGTGAAAACCAGAATCCAGTAGGGACAGAAGAGGCCTAGAACTCCTTCAAAGTCCCTTATCCAGAGCCAGGAAAGCACACTCAGGAGGCTGAGGAAGGAGGATGGTAAATGAAGTCAGCCTGAACAACTGTTGTTTTAAAAAAAAAAAAAAAAAAAAAAAGGTGCAATATCGAATATCAATGATTTGGCATTTGAATGTCTGGGAGACACCTGAAGACTCTACTAGCATCTTATCTTTTTTGGGGGGAGGGGGGTCTTTTTGAGACAGGGTCTCCCTGTACCCCCCAGCTGGCCTAGAACTTGCTTGGAACTCGCTCTATAGACCAGGCTGTCCTTGAACTCACAGACATCCACACGCCTCTGCCTCCCTAGTGCTAGGATTAAAGGCATGTGCCACCATGCCTGGCAAACTCTACTAGCATCTTTATGTGGCCTGATGTTGAATTTGTCCAGGGCAAACAAACTTCTTTTTGCCACAATCATCTTTGGCTAAAAACAATCTGGCAATTGCTCAACATCTTGACTCTGATTTGATAAGATAATATTAGAGAAACACACACACACAAAAACTAAAAAGCTTAAAACCGATGGGATACTTGGGGCTAGAGAGACAACTCAGTGGCTAAGAGAACTGAATGCTCCTGCAGAGGACCTGGGTTTGAATCCAAGCACCCACACAGCAGCTAACAACCATCTGTAACTCCAGTTAAAGGGAGGGGAATCCAACATCCTCTTCTGGCCTCCATGGGAACTGCATGCACAGGTACACCTATTTGGATATAGGTAAAAATACTCAAAATATATAAAAATAAATAACTGAATTAAAAAAAAAGTAATGAGATATTCTAAGGGGTTTTGTAAAGCTCAATCATATTCTGGGATTCTAAAAGACCATGCCATATTCAACCTTGTGCACCTGATCAAAAAGACCTGAGAAAACCCCAAGCCTCACTTACAACTAACGTTCAAGCTCTGTACAAACAGGATATGAAAGCCAAGGCAGAGCTGTAAACTGAGCAATGGAAGCATACTAAAATACATACTTTAAGAATCTGTGGCCTGGTAAATTGCTCATGCCTGGAATCACAACATTCAGAAGGTTGAGGCAGGTACATTGCCACAAGTTTGAGGCGAGCCTCATCTACGTAAGTGAGTTCCAGGCCATCCAGGGCTACAGTGAAACCCAGTCTAAAAAAAATCCTTGGGGGAAAAAAAAAAAATGGGCGTGGAGACACACACACACACACACACACACACACACCCCAATCAATCAATCAACTAGTAAAATAAAAAGCACCTTGGTAAGGAATGGAAGATATATGTCTCATGTATCCAAGATTTGAAATCTCTGCTCACTCATTAGCTTCTCAGCTAATTGTGTAAGAATTCAGTGGCTATAAACAAAAATGCAGAATAAGCTTAGAAAACTAACAACAAATAATCCCAAGGAAAGGGGTAGACCTAACTTCCAGAGTTCGAATTTTAAAATATTACTTAAAAATATGCCGGGCGTGGTGGCGCACGCCTTTAATCCTAGCACTTGGGAGGTAGAGGCAGGCAGATCTTTGTGAGTTCAAGGCCAGCCTGGTCTACAAAGTGAGTTCCAGGACAGCTGGGGCTACAGGGAGACCCTGTCTCGAAAAGACCAAAAAAAA
>VZQC01003457.1:2828564-2844387 GCA_009823505.1 Rhizomys pruinosus | reverse complement strand
AAATAAATAAATAAATAGAATTAAAAATATATATAAAATATAAAATAAAATAAAAATAAAGTAAAATAAAATTACATAAAATAAAAAATAAATAAAATAAATAAAATATAAAATAAATAAAATATAATAAATTAAAAATTAAAAAATAAAAAATAAAATAAAATGGCCAGGCATGGTGGTGCAGGCCTTTGATCCCAGCACTTGGGAGGCAGAGGCAGGTAGATCTCTGTGAGTTCAAGGCCAGCCTGGTCTACATAGTGTTCCAGGACAGCTGGGGCTACAGGGAGACCATGTCTCAAAAAGACAAATACATAAACAGACAGGTAGACAGATATAGATATACGTAGAATCATAAACATCAAAGAGTGGGATAGACGCTCCCAAAGTAGAGTTGAAGTGTTGCTTAGAGTTCTGGAGTGCAACATGCTTCAAGTTGAAAACACATTATTTTATAAGCCTTGTTCAAAGCATAAAGTATAAGCTCTTAGCTATGAATTTGATGCTAAAGTAACAATGTACTGAATAAAAATATGGTGTTCTTACAAAGCATACATAAAGCAAAGGTTATATGGGGATGGCTTTATGCAGTAGAAGCAGGAAATGAAAATGGCAACAAAGTTACATAGTGATTAAGATTTTGTGACCAGAGACCTCAGAATTTCTCTGTAATTCTTTTTTTTTTTTAATTTATGTGTATGAATGTACTGTCTGCATGTAGGTTTGTGCACCCGTGTCGTGCAATGCCGCGGAGGTCAGAAGAGGGTGTTGGATTCCCCTGGAACTGGAGTTCTCCTGGAATTGGAGTTAAAGACAGTTTTCAGTCGCCATGTGGGTGCTGGGGATGGAATCCAGGTCCTCTGCAAGAGCAGTCGGTGCTCTTAACCGCTAGGCTATCTCTCCAGCCCCATCTCTGTAATTCTTTACGGAATAGTCTGATATTTGATAATATAATGTGTAAGGAAAGTTTAGAAGTCAAGACCCTGTATCAAAAAGACACCCCCCCAAAAGAAGTCATAGTTAGCATAAATGACAACCATATGTATGCAGGTTTAATGTTATTTTTTATGTAAAAACATATTCAAGCTGGGTGTGGTGGTGCATGCCTTTAATCCCAGCACTTGGGGGGCAGAGGCAGGAAAATCTCTGTGAGTTCAAGGCCAGCCTGGTCTACAGAGTAGTTCCAGGACAGCTGGGGCTACAGGGAGACCCTGTCTCAAAAACAGACCCCCCCCCAAAAAAGGAACAAAAAGTCAGGATGTAGCTTAGTAGAGTCCCCCCACTGAATAAACTGGGTGTGGTTGAGCAAACATATAAGCACAGCACAGCAGCAGATACAGAGGCAGGAGCATCAGAAGTTCAAGGTCATCTTCAGTCTGGAGAGGGGATGATTGAAATGAAAAACCCAATAAATTGGCTCAAGAGAAGATACAAGCAGTCAGAAGAATGAGCCAATATGAATTATGTACTCTGAGAAAATATACAAGGAATGAAAAAAAATTAGCCTCAGAAACTTGTGGGACATCATTAAATACTCCAACATACAAGTAATGAAAATAAAAAAGGACCAGAATAAATATTGGGGAAAAAAGGTCAGGGGGTTAGAGAAATGGCTCAGTAGTTAGGAGCTCTGGCTGCTCTTGCAGGTACCAGGGTTTGATTCCCAGCACCTACATGGCTGCTAACAACCATTTGTTACTCCAATTCCAGGGAATCTAATGCTCTCTCCTGGCCTGGGGCCTTGCATGACATGGGTATACTTACATACATACAGGCAAAAGCACTCATACACCTAAAAATAATTAAATCAGCCCGTAGTAAAAGCCTTTAATCCCAGCATTTGAGCAGCATAGGCAGGTGGATAGGAGTTCCAGACCAGTTGGGGCTAACAGGGACACTGTCTCAAAAAAGACAAAAAATAAAAATATATAATCAAAAAAATTTTTTTAAGGTCAGAAAGTTTCCTGTGATGAGAAACTGTCAATTCACAGACTCAAAGGTTCAATGACCCTTTCCAATCTGCCATCTCTGGGGTTGGAACCACCATCAGGAGGCAGATTTTCACAAAGACCCTTGGCGGGTCGGGTCTTCAACTCTAGGTTGAACCCTGAGAAACTAAAGAAAATGTAAAACCGAAGATCCGGGACAAGGAAGAATCCTTGATCCTGATCCACAAAAGCTGATCTCGGGCTGGAGAGATAGCCTAGTGGTTAAGAGGACCGACTGCTCTTGCAGAGGTCCCAGGTTCGGTCCCCAGCACCCACATGGCGGCTGAGAACCATCTGTAACTCCAATTCCAGGAGAACTCCAGTTCCAGGGGAATCCAATACCCTCTTCTGACCTCCGCGGCATTGCACGACACGGTGCACAAACCTGCATGCAGACAGTACATTCGTACACATAGAAAATAAATAAATAAAATAAAAAAAAAAAAAGCTGATCTCTGCTGGTAAGCAGCTGGAAGATAGACAAACTTTGACCAACATTCAAACTCCACACTTCACCTTGTGTTGAGACTGCAGTGGTGCTAAAGAGGAAGTGTCACACCACTCCTAAGAAGAATAAGCGTAAGAGAAAGAAGGGTGAAGTTGGCTCTCCTGAAATGCTATAAGGTGGATGAAAATGGCAAAATTAGTCGCCTTTGTCAAGAGTGCCCTTCTGATGAATGTGGTGCTGGCATTTTCATGGACAGCCACTTTGACAGACATTACTGTGGCAAGTGGTGTCTGATTTACTGCTTCAACAAACCAGAAGACAAATAATTGTGTATGACTTAGTAACATAGGAACTGCCACCTAAAAACAAAAGAGGTCCAACAAATTACAAGTAGGATGAACTCAAACATGAATATCATGACATACATAATCAAACTGTCAAAAAGTCAATAAAAAAGGAAACTCATGAAATCAAAAGAAAAGTGCCTCATCACAGCTGAGTTTCTACCAAAACTGATGGTGGCAGTGTAATGAAAATTCAGTTCTAAAAGGAAAATAAGACTTCCTGTTTTCCTAGCGTGCAAATGGCCCTAGTGGATTTGATACCTGGAGAAATAAGAAAATAAAGAAAGCCAGTCTGGTGGCCCACCCGCACCTTTGAGCCCAGCACTGGAAGTTGGGGGGAAGGGGTAGACAGAGGAAGGCAGATCTTAGTGAGTGCAAGGCTAGCCAGGTCTACATAGTGAGTTCCTGGACAGCTGGGGCTACAGGGAGACCCTGTCTCAAAAGACAAAGAAAAAGAAAAAGGGTGGGGGGGGAGACTACCTGGGGAGACAAGTTGGCAAAGTGAGTAAAGACACTTGTTATCAAAGTCTGGCAAACTAAGTTCAATCCCTGGAACAGATTCCACAAAGCTGTCCTCTAACATGCTGTAGGATGCACCCACCCCCATCATGCACATACATAATATTCAATAACATGCTGTAGGATGCACCCACCCCCATCATGCACATACACAATATTCAACAACGACAACAAAAATTACCTATATCCAATGCTACTCTTCAAATATGAAGGGGAGAGCTGGATGTATTGGTGCATACTTGTAATTCAGGTACTTGGAAGTGGGGTGGGGGGTGGCAAATTTGAGGCCAGCATAGGCTACATAGTTAAGTTAAAGGCCAGCCCAAGTTATGAAGTTAGGTTCAAGGCCAGCCTGGGCAACTTAATGAGACACCACCACCACCACCACCACCACCACCACCACCCACCACCACCACCACCCCCCCACCACCCCCGTCTCAAAATAGAGTGAAAAGAAGGTTGAGGTAACTCTTGTTTTTCTTCCTGATTCAAAAGATAACTTCGGGGGGCTGGAGAGATCGCCTAGCTGTTAAGAGTGCCAATTGCTCTTGCAGAGGACCCGGGTTCGATCCCTAGCACCCACATGGCAGCTGAGAACTGTCTTTAACTCCAGTTCCAGGGGAATCCGACGCCCTCCTCTGACCTCCGCGCACGACACGGGTGCACAAACCTACATGCAGACAGTACATTCATACACATACAAGAATAAATAAAAAAAAAAATTTTTTTTTTAAAAGGTAACTTTGGGGCTAGAGAGATGGCTCAGCAGTTAAGAGCGCCAACTGCTCTTGCAGAGGACCCAGGATTGATTCCCAGCACCCACATGGTGGCTAAGAACCATCTTTAACTCCAGTTCCAGGGGAATCCGATGCCCTCTTCTGACCTCTGACCTCTGCAGCATTGCACAGCATGGGTGCACCAACCTACATGCAAACAGTACACTTATACACATAAAAAGTAATAAATAAAAAAGTCTTTTTTTAAAAAAAAAGATAACTTCATCAAGCAACAGTTAGAAATCCGTATTCACTGGGCATACAATGAATATATGCAATCTGTAGAATTATAGCATGAGCAAAGATGCAAATAAAGCTTTATAAAAACATTATATATATAATTTTCATTAAATTTGTATTAAGTAAAACTAGACTGCCATAAATTATTAGTGTAACTTCCAAGACAACCACTAAGAAAATAACCCCCCCCCAAAAAAAAAAAAAAAAAACCGATAAATAAACCATGCATGTGCTCACACCTAATAATTCCGAGCATTAGGAGGCAAGCAGGAGGATTGCCTTGAGTTCAAGGATAGCCTTGGATACAAGTAAGATTCAGAGTAACCTGGACTACATATGGAGTTCTAGGCTAGTTTGGGCTACATAGTAATTCTAATTCAGTAAAAGAGTCAGAGCCAGGTCCTACATTCAATATCCAGTACTTTTTTCTGGAGAAAGGGTCTCCCAGCCCCAGCTGACCTAAAACTTGCCAGGTAGACCAAGCTGGCCTCCATCTCAGAGATCTGCCTGCCTATGCCTCCCTAGTGCTGGGATTTAAAATATGCACCACCAGCCGGGCGTGGTGGCGCACACCTTTAGTCCTAGCACTTGGGAGGCAGAGGCAGGCGTATCTTTTGTGAGTTCAAGGCCAAGCCTGGTCTACAGAGTGAGTTCCAGGACAGCTGGGGCTACAGGGAGACCGTCTCGAAAACACACACACACAAAAATATGCACCACGAAGCCTGGCCCCAGTACTTTTTTTTTTTTAAGGTCAACACATATATTTTGCCAAGTGTGGAGGTTCATACTTGTAATCCCAGGACTAAAAATCAGAGCAGGCCAATTATCATGATACAAGAATACCCTGAGCTAGCTACACTGTGAGTTCCAGCCTGGGCTGGGTGACATCATTAAGATCTTGCCTCAGGGGCTGTAGAGATGGCCTAGAGGTTAAGAGCACCGACTGCTCTTGCAGAGGACCCAGGTTCAATCCCCAGCACCCACATGGCGGCTGAGAACAGTCTTTGACTCCAGTCCTAGGGGAATCTGATGCCCTCTTTTGACCTCTGCGGCACTGCATGACACGGGTGCACAGACCTACAGGCAGACAGTACATTCATACACAAAAAAATAAATAAATAAAATTAAAAAAAAAAAAAAGAACAGGAAAAAAAAAAAGATCTTGCCTCAAAACAAAACAGCACAGAACAAAAAACAAAATTAGTGTTAAATTTTTAGAATGAAAAACTCTGAATAGCCTGAGCTCAGATTTTGAGAAGAGCACCATAGTAAATGAAAGGGAAGAATCTTTTTTTTTTTGAATGAGATTAACTATTTTATTTTATTTTATTTTTGACAGGGGTCTCCCTATAGCCCCAGCTGTCCTGGAACTCACTCTGTAGACCAGGCTGGCCTTGAACTCACAGAGTGCTGGGATTAAAGACGTGCACCACTGTGCCCGGCTGCCACTTAATTTAACTTAGTATGATTGTCCTGAAGGTTTGCTTAAACATGTAGTGAGCATGTGTTATGATTTACTTTTAGGGCTGAATGCTACTGCAATTTAAAATTTTATTTTTAGTTTATGAGTATTATGCCTGCGTGTCTGTAAGTGCGCCCATGTCATGCAGTTCCTGAGGAGGACAGAAGAAGGCTTCAGATCTCATGGACCTGGAGTTATGGATGGTTGTTAGTGCCAGGATTCAACCCTGTGTCTTTGCATGATCAGCAGCTAGTATTCTTAACCACTGAGCCATCTCTCTAGCTCCGCTACTGCATTTTTTAATGTGCCAGTTTTTTTGTTCTGTTCATCTGGTTGATACTTGTATTGCTTCTGCTTTTTAACTATTAATATTGTTGTGAACATGGGTATCCATATCTATTTGAGGCCTGGAACTTACTGTGCAGATCAGGCTGGCCTTGAACTAACAGAAATCCGCCTGTCTCTGCCTCCGGAGTGCTGGGACTAAAAGCATGCACTACCAGGCCCGGCTATAACTGACTTTGATAATAAAAATCAGTAAATTTAGTGCTTAGAAGATTCTTCCCAGGACTAGAGAAATGGCTCAGTGGTTAAGAGCTCTGGCTGCTCTTGCAGAAGACTCGGGTTCGATTCCCAGCACCCACATGGCTAAGACTGCAGAATGAGCTCCAGGCCAGCTGGGACTAAAGGGAGACCCTATCTCAAAAATACCCAAAAAAAAAGAAAGAACACTTGCTACCCAAGCATGAGGACCTGAGTTTGAATTCCCAGCACCCATGTTAAAGAAGAGAGAGAGGGGGCTGGAGAGATGGCTCAGCAGTAAGACCATGGACTGCTCTTGCAGAGGATGCGGATTTGATCCCCAGCACCCACATGGTGGCTAAGAATTTAACTCCAGTTCCAGGGGAATCCACAACGCCCTCTCTGACCTCCGCGGCATTGCATGACATGGGTGCACAACCCTACATGCAGAAATACATATAATAAATGAGAGAGATAGAGAAAAGAAGAGCCAGGCATGGCTTCAATGCCCCTAACTCCAACACCGGTGGTTGGAGCATAGACAAGCAGATATTGGGAGTGAGCTGGCCACTCAAACTAACCCAAAACAGCAAGCTTCTCAAAGGAATAAGGTGCAGAGCAAAATATCCCATGTCCTCTGGCCTTCTTGGAAGTTCTCACTGGGCCTAAAGCAGCAAAATTTCACGCCATTTGAGACCATGTCTCAAACAAAAAGTGGAATGTGCCTCAGCACAAACATCTGATGTTGTTCTCTGATCTACACATAAACTTGGGTGTACACAGACACAGCCCAAAAGCAGGGGGAAAAGGGCTAAAATAAAGGTAGGCATGAAAACATACACTTGTAATCCAAGTTATCCTCTGATCTCCACATGGGCACTGTGGCATGAGTGTGCCCCCATCACAGTCAATCAATAAATAAGAAACAAAGAGGAAATAAAGTTAAGGAGGCTTTGGCTGGATTTTAGGGTAAGAGGCTGTTCTTCCTGCTCATGTCCCTGACTTTGTACCCTGCCTTTTTCTTTTGCAATTAAGAGACAGAGAGGCAGGGATATCTTGGTTAGTTCAAGGCCAGCCTGGTCTACAGAGAGTGAGCTCCAGGCCAGCTGGGACTAAAGGGAGACCCTCTCTCAAAAATACCAAAAAAAGAAAAAAAGAAAAAGAAAGAAATGACTTAAAGACTTAGAGGAAACTTAAATGCAGATCACTAAGTAAAAATACTAAGCTATGGAGGAGAGGGAGAAAAAAAAAAGCACTGTTATTTAAGAGGATGGGGGAGGGAGGAAGAAACAGGTGAACCACATGCCACATGGGTCTAGTAAGACATCAAACCATTCTGTATATTGTAAATGTAGATTGTAGGCATATGCATATAATCTGGGCACTTAGGAAGCTGAGGCAGGAGGATCAGAAGTTTAAGGCCAGACCAGCTACAAAGTGAATTGAGGGCCAGCCTGGGCTAACATGAGACCTCATCTCAAACAAGGGGAGGGTGGTGGGGGAAAGAAATGTATTCACTGCCTCCTCTAACAGGGGACCTGTGTTTGTTTCCCAGCACCCACAGGAGGCTAACAGTTGCTGTAACTCCATTTCCAGGGTATTTGACACACTCTACTGATCTCTGAGGGAATTATACACATGGTACACTTACACATGCAGGCAAAACACTCATACACATGAACTAAAAATATTTAGAAAAATTAAAAAAAAATTTTTTGGTCTTTTTGAGACAGAGTCTTCCTTTATTTAATCCAGCTGGCCTGGAGCTCACTATGTAGACCAAGCTGGTTTTGAACTCACAGAGATTCACCTGCCTCTGCCTCCCAAGTTGCTGGGATTAAAGGCGTATGCCACCATACCCAGCAAGAAAATAACTTTTAAAAATTTTACATATAATTTTAAAAAGTGTTACACTCGGGAAGCAGAGGCGGGCGGATCTCCGTGAGTTCAAGGCCAGCCTGGTCTACAGAGCGAGCTCCAGGCCAGCTGGACTAAAGGGAGACCCTGTCTCAAAAAAAATAAAAATTAAAGCCAATTTAAACAAAAGCACTTTGTAGAAAACTGCACAATTTTTAATAAAAATATAATTTAAACTTTAAAAAAGACGGTCCTTGAACCTTCCAATATTACTAGTGAGAATGTAAAAAGGTATAGCCACTTTGGAAAATAGCAATTTCTCAAGAAATTAAACATGATCTGACAATTCAGGCAGATCATTATTTCTTTAAGATTCCCAGAATCTAGATTTCATTATGCTGCAGTTTCAATATGTTGTATCGTCCTGCTTGTTTTCCTCAAATTTTGATGTGTTGGTTCTAGGGGTTTGTGGGAATACCCAAGAGAAATGAAAACATGTACATACAACAAACACATTTTACAGAAAACTTCACTGTAGTATAAGTGTAAGCCATCTACATGGCTCCTACATAAACAATATATCTGCACACAAAAACATAAAGCTGGTATGGTGGCAGCTCATGACTATAATCTCGATACTTGGGAGGTAAAGAACAGAGGATCTTGTTTTCATCCCTGTGTGGCAGCACATGCCTTTAATCCCAGCACTCAGGAGGCAGAAGCAAGTGATCTCTGAGATTGAGGTCAGCCTGTTCTATTTAAGAAATTCCAGGACAGCTGTGGCTAGAGGGAGACCCTGTCTCAAAATAAGTAAAAATAAAAATTCAGGTTTGGGGGGCTTGGTTCATAGTTAAGAGCACTGGCTGCTCTTCCCAAAGACACAAGTTTGATCCTAGCACCCACATGGGGGCTAACTGTTCTCCAGTTCCAGGGGATCTAACACCTTCTTCTGGCCCCTGTGGGTTTGGACACATATGGTGCACTTACAATACATGCAGGCAAAATAACTCATACAACATGAAAGTAAATTAAAAATGTTTTTAAAGAATTCAAGTTTTTACGAACCTGTTTTCAAAGGAAAGAAAAAAGGCCTTTCAACCTTAAAGAGATACAATGCTCTACGCTACATGAATGAACCTGGAGAACAGTCCTAAGTAAATTAAAAACCCACATATTATTCCACTTACAAGAAATGCTTAGCAGGGCATAGAGACACACACCTTTAATTAATCCCAGCACTTGGAAGGCAGAGGCAGGCAGATCTCTGTGAGTTCAAGGCCAGCCTGGACTACAGAGTGAGTTCCAGGACAGCTGGGGCTAAAAAAGAAAAAAAAAAAAAATGCTTAGAGCAGACAAATCACATAGGAAGCAGATTAGTGGTTACCAAAGGTAGGAGGGAATTGGGACTAACTTCTAGCTTCCTTATGATTAAATTTTTTTAGAACACACAGTGATGACTATAGGACAAAGTGAAGATACTAAAACCCACAGAAAGAGTTTTAAAAAGCTGACTTTGGGGGCTGGAGACATGGATCAGCAGTTAAAGAGCACTGGCTGCTCTGGCAGAGGACCAGGGTTCGATTCCCAGCACCCACTTGGTAGCTAACAATCCAGTTCCAGGGTATCCGACACTCTCTTCTGCCCTCTCAGGCACTGCATGACAGGTGCGCTTATGTGGATGCAGGCAATGCACTCATACCCATAACTAAACAAAAAATATTTTAATGTAAAAATAATAAAAATGAAATGCTGAATTTTGTTACATGGCTATATCTCAATTTCTTTTTAAATTATTTTTATTATTATTATGTGTATGAATGTATTGCCTGTCTGTAGGTCTGTGCACCCGTGTCGTACAATGCCATGGAGGTCAGAAGACGGTGTCGGATTCCCCTGGAACTGGAGTCAAAGACAGTTCTCAGCCGCCATGTGGGTGCTGGGGATGGAACCTGGGTCCTCTGCAAGAGCAGTCAGCTAGGCCATCTCTCCAGCCCCCATATCTCAATTTCTTAGGAATAAATTTAAGCCGGGCGTGGTGGCACACGCCTTTAATCCTAGCACTTGGGAGGCAGAGGCAGGCGGATCTTTGTGAGTTCAAGGCCAGCCTGGTCTACAGAGTGAGTTCCAGGGCAGCTGGGGCTATAGGGAGACCCGGGCGAAAAGGACAAAAAAAAAAAAAAAAAAAAAAGAAGACATTGAAACAAAAACAAAATGATAGTCTTAGGAAGGACGTTCCTAAGCCTGCGGCGAAACAGTGGCGGCACCACAAAAACAGAGCTCGGGAAAACTGAGGCTTGACGGCAGACACCTTCGCGCCAAAAATGAAGGAAAAGCAATGTGCAGGTCAAGCCAGGGCTAGGGGGACAAGGCCGGGAAATCCCGTATTGGGGAGGCAGAGGCAGTTGTGGGATCTTCTGAGATCAGGCCAGACCTGGTTACAGAGGTATCCAGGGCCAGCCTGAGGGGCGCAGGGGACCCCTGCGTCTTTTCAAAAAAGACCAAATACAATCAAAACAAAAAACAAAAAAAAAAAAAAAAAAAAAAAAAAAAAAACGTCGGCCAGAGTAACCACCCCCCTACTTTCTACCAAATAGGTGCCACAGATCAAACTTAAATCATCAGGCACCTTTACCGGCAGAGCCATCTGACCAGCCCCTACCTAAATTCTTGAACGAAAATGATCAAGAACCCAGGGAACAGAGGCTCAGATCTTTAATCTCAGCATTTGGGAGGGAGAGGAAGAAGCAGAGATAGGTGATCCAAGGCCACCTTGGTCTACAAAGCAAGTTCCAGGTCAGCTAGGGATACACAACAAGACCTTCTCTCAAAAAAACCCACAAATGACCACCGGGTATGGTGGCACACGCATTTGGGAAGCAGAGGCAGGCAGATCTCTGTGAGTTCAAGGCCAACCTGGTCTACATAGAGAGCTCCAGGCCAGCTAGGACTAAAGGGAGACCCTGTCTCCAAAACACCAAAAATAAATAAATAAACAAACAAACAAACACTGAATCAGCCGGGAGTGGTGGCGAACACCTTTAATCCCAGCACTCAGGAGGCAGAAGCAGGCAGATCTCTGAGTTCAAGGCCCGCCTGGTCTACATAGTGACCTCAGGTCAGCTAGGACTAAAAGGGAGACCCTGTCTCAAAAGACCCACACACACAAAAAAAAAATACACTGAAACTTTTGCTTACTAGACAACACCACCAGTTCCTAATATAGCCCTTTTATTATTATTTTCTGTGAATGAGAGTACTGCCTCCGTATATGTAAGTGCATCCATGCCTGAGGAGGATCCCCTGGAACTGGAGTTATGGATGGTTGTTAGCCATGATATCGGTGCTGGGAATCCAACTTTCTCCCTGCATTTGGGAGGCCTCTGCCTACAAGGAGACCCTGTCTCAAAAAAGGACCCCTGAGCTGGGTGTGGAGCTGCAGGTCTTTAAACTCAGAATTTGAAAGGCAGAGACAGGGGAGAGCTCTGTGAGATGGACGTCAGCCCAGCAGGGGCTAGGGGAAAACCCTGCCTCAAAAAAAGATTAACTTCACCTACTTTGTGAAGTCAAATAAAAGTTTAGTGGCTCAAAAGCAGATTGAAGAGATTTCGCCTTTTCTACACTAGTCCAATCTTCCTTTTTTGACATTACTTCCCAAAGATGTGTGCGCGCGCGCGCGTGTGTGTGTGTGTGTGTGTGTGTGTGTGTGTGTGTGTGAGAGAGAGAGTGTGAGAGTGTGTGTGAGAGAGAGAGAGAGAGAGAAAATGAATATATTGCTTACATGGTAAATACCTAAATCTGAAAAACAGGTGCAACATTATTTAGGTGCATTTTTTTCTTCTAAGACTAAATTTGTCCTGGAAGTGGATTTAAAAGTAAACCCAACTCTTCTACAATTTAAATAATCCTTTCAAAATGAAGCAATTTTAAAATTCCAGCCCTCGGCCAGAAACTATCAACATTTTCCAAAAGTTAGATAACTGAAGTCTACAAAAGGTTCATATTAAAAGGACGGAGTCCTATGGACACTTATCTTTGCGTCTTAAGTATGTGAAAAGTAGGTTTTACTTCAAACTAATACCAATTTCCTCCTCAGTCATTTCATAAACGACTTTGCTCTGCATAATTAAAGAAAGGGATGGAAGAGGGAGGTCTAGTGAAGCCAACTCAAAAGAGAAAAAACAGTTTAAAAGCGTGGACGAAACACTACGAAAGAACTAAGGGAAATCCAAGACAGTAGCGCGGCATCCAAGTACTTAGAAAGAGTTGACGCCTGGGAAGACAAACTTCGTAGGGCGGCCGCCAGCCTTTGTGGCCGCCAGCGGCCCGCAGCAGCGCTGCTGTCAAGGGGCAAGTGCGCGGGGGAGGGGGCCGAACAGCAGGTCGGGAGAGGGCCGGGGCTAGAGCCAGACCCAGCGGTGCCTCTCCGAGGGATGCCGGCCTCAAGAGGAGCGACCGACGCAACTTAGTGCCCGGAGGCCCCACGCCGCACCCTCGCCGAGAAGAGCTGAGCCCAAGCCCCGAGGCCGGGCGAGCGCCTCAGGAGGGGCCCCGCAGACGCCATGCTAAAAGCCAAAATGGCTGCCCCGAGGAAGCCCGCAGCGCGCCTCCTGTGAGAAGGGAGCCGGCCGCGGCGGGAGCGGGGGAGGGGGCGCGGGCAGCGCCAAAGCCCCAGGCCACTCGCCGCCGCACAGGTAAGTCCCCTCCGCCCCTCAGGCTGCGAGCCCCGGCCCCACCCCCCGGGCGCCCGGCTCGGCCCGACCCCAGCGACGTACCTGCAGCTCGGCCCGCTCCACCTCCCAGTGCGCTCGCTCCATCTCGAAGCGAGCCCACTCGTGCTGGATGTAGTGCAGAATCCCCGGGATAGTGTACTGCTGCGGCCGGGACAACTCGGGGCCTGCCGGGGGCCCCGTTGCCTCGGCGGCCGTTGGAGCCCCGCCGCCCAAAGCGCTGTTTCCTCCGGGAGGAAGGCTCAGGTTCCCCCCGGGTCCCTGCTGCTGCCGGGGAGGGGTCGCCATCCCCGGGCCGCCGCCGCCGCCGCCGGCTCCGGCCAGCTCGTCCATTGTGTGCGGAGCCCCCGCCGGGGCGCAGGGCGAGACGCCGACAGCTGCGGGGAGGGCCGGGGACAGTGGCCCCGCGCCGAGGGCGGGGCGGAGACAGACCGGGAGAGGGCCCGGAGGGCTTCGCTACCGTGTGCTTGCCGCGGGTCAGAGCAGGGAGCTGACGGCCGCCGCCATTACAGTCCCTCCTCCATCTGCCCGTCTCACTCACTCACTTTGGGGAAAAGGGGGGGGCCCACGGCGGGAGGGAGGGGGAGGGTCGGGCTAGGGAGAGACGTAGGGCCGCCGCTCCCGCGCAGCATGCCGGGTAGGGAACGCCGCGGCGGCCGCACGCTGGATAACCAAATAGAGTCCGGCCTCACCCTACGCAGGCGCAAGGAGGCCGCAGCGCTGTTAGAGGGCGGGGAATGTCCAGGCCCCGCCCCCAGTCAGGCCCCGCCCTCATTCTCCAGCCACAGTGGCCCTGGAGGTGTGGCGCGCGGACTTCTGCTGTGACTTTTCCGGTTGAGTGGACCTCTGGCTTCCAGGTTGCGTCCTTCATAGCAGCCTCAGGAGCTATGACCCACTCGGGGGCTTCGCCTTCGGAGCTGATTCTAGCCCGGCTTCTCTGTGCGGCAAGAATTCCTGACGTTTCTCTTGCATTCTTTGCGTGTTTCGCGCTGTCCCAAAGGATCAGGCCTCTTTCTTTGCCTGTCACTCATTTTATCACTGGTTTCTTAGCACCAATCTGTTCCCTGGATTCCAGAGACTTTCGCTTTTGGCAAATATCCCAGATTCTTCCGGAGGCACGGATTTTTGGAGTCAGGAGCCTATTCTTTGATCCCATTTGGTTGTACCATGGTGCCTGCTGTAACTTGTCCTCACTGAGATGGGTTGTGTTTGGGGAGTTTGAGCGATTAGTGCATGCTCTTTATTTTTTTTTTTTTTTTTTTTGGTTTTGTCTTTTTGAGACAGGGTTTCCCTGTAGCCCCAGCTGTCCTGGAACTCTCTCTGTAGACCAGGATGGGCTTGAACTCACAAAGATCCGCCTGCCTCTGCCTCCTGAGTGCTAGGATTAAAGGCGTGCGCCACCACGCCCGGCAGTGCATGCTCTTTAATCTTGAGGATGGTGGATAGAAGGGAAAAGGTAACTTTAAAGACATTAGCTACACTCACAATTTGATATTTAGAAGTGACTTTTCTCATTAGTGGGAGAAATTTCTTATTGAAACAGAAAAAAAGCATTTGTAAATACATCTTAAAATTAACTAAATGAAAAGCAGTGATGTCTTCCAGCATCATTAAGTGGTTTTTGAGTGAAATCATACACACATTATCGTCAATTTTTTAAGTACTGTAATGTGCTTTTTTATTGCTTGGTTTCACAGGAAACCTAGTGAAGTTTTAAAATATTAATATAGCTAATAACCATTTGGTTGAACATGAAGACAAATAATATTTAACAACATAATGAAAAGTGGTACATTACAGTATTCAGGAAATTGACATAAAGCTGGTGTTATTTTAAAAATTTTATCTTCACTAAAAAGCCAATAAAAAACTTTCACTATGCTACACGTGACCATCAGAGTGTGACTTCAGAGGAGAAGTAGCACATCTTGTTTCATCCTGTCTGCCTTGCTGTCAACAATAGTTTAAGAAATGACTGCATCTGTCACCCTTAGTGCCATATTTACATATGAAATGACATCTTAGAAAACAATGCTTTTAATAATTTTCTTCATTATTAGAGTACTATTTCTTCACTTACTAATGATCAGTATGCAGCCTGTTCTTTCAGTCCTGTTCCTTGAAGGGAGGACACATAAAAAGCTCAGAAATACCTTACATGCAGCCTCAAGATCCTTGCACACACAAATTAAGAAACATCTTCATGGGCAGGGTATGTGGTGCTCACTCTCCTATACTCCCAGTACTAGGCATGCAGAGGCAGGGTTATCTCTGTGAGTTCTAAGCCAGCCAGGCATATATAGTGAGACCTTGTCTTAAAAAATAAAGAAATACAGGGACTGGAGAAATGGCCTAGTAGTTGAGAGTGCCAACTGCTCTTGCAGAGGACCCAGGTTGGATCCCCAGCACCCACAGCCACCAGGCTGAGAACCCTCTTTAACTCCAGTTCCAGGGGAATCCGACACCCTCTTCTGACCTCTGCAGCATTGCACAGGTGCACAAACGTACATGAAGACAGTACATTCATACATATAAAAAATTTTAAAAAAGAAAAGCTGCTGGGCGTGGTGGCGCACGCCTTTAATCCTAGCACTTGGTAGGCAGAGGCAGGCGGATCTTTGTGAGTTCAAGGCCAGCCTGGTCTACAGAGTGAGTTCCAGGACAGCTGGGGCTATAGGGAGACCCTGTCTCAAAAAAGACAAAAAAATAAAAATAAAAAAATAAAATAAGGCTGGGGGTGGTGGTGCATGCCTTTAATCCTAGCACTTGGGAGGCAGAGGCAGGCAGATCTCTGTGCGTTCAAGGCCAGCCTGGTCTACAGAGTGAGTTCCAGGACAGCCAGAGCTACAGGGAGACCCTGTCTCAAAAAGACCAAATATATATAATATATATATTATATATATTTCATTCATATATTTCATTCATTCATATATATATATATAT
>VZQC01003457.1:2815632-2826188 GCA_009823505.1 Rhizomys pruinosus | reverse complement strand
TTTTTTGGTCTTTCTGAGACAGGGTCTCCCTGTGGCCCCAGCTGTCCTGGAACTCGCTCTGTAGACCAGGCTGGTCTTGAACTCACAAAGATCCGCCTGCCTCTGCCTCCCAAGTGCTAGGATTAAAGGCGTGCGCCACCACACCCGGCTATGTTTAAATAATTACAGGACAGGTCCCAAGGGCAGTCAAAACTCTCCATACATCAGTTGGCAAAACAGCTCCTGAACTGGGCATAGTAGTGCACCCCTTTAAACCTAGCACTTGGGAGGCAGAGGCAGGTGGTTTGCTGTGAGTTCAAGGCCAGCCTGATCTACCTAGAGACTTCCAGGTCAGCTGGAGTTGCAGGGAGACCCTGTCTCAAAAAGACAACACATATACATATATATATATATGTGCCTGGAATTCTCTGACATACTTTTCCTGACATAATACATGTAAATGCAGGCTGGAGAGATGGCTCAGTGGTTAAGAGCACCGACTGCTTTTGCAGAGGACCTGGGTTCGATTCTCAGCACCCACATGGCAGCTAAGAACCGTCTTTAACTTCAGTTCCAGGAGAATGAGACACCCTCTCTGACCTCCGAGGCATTTGCACAACACGGGTGCACAAACCTACATGCAGACAGTACACTCATACACATAAAAAAATAACAAATAAGTAAATTTTTAAAAACTAAAAAAAAAAATGTAAATGGAATATGACAAGTCCAAGTGATCAAAAATGGGATAAGCATACAGAATCACCCTAACATTCTATGCTGATTAAACATACAAATAGCTGGCCGTGGCTGTGTGCCTTTAATCACAGCACTAGGGAAGCAGAGGGAGGTGGATCTCTGTGAGTTCAAGGCCAGCCTGGTCTACATAGCAAGCTTCAGGCAAGCTGGAACTAAAGAGAAAGCTTGTCTCAAAAAGACCAAAAATAAATAAATAAGCATTCTTTTATTTTATTTATGTATTTCTTTATTTTTTATTTATTTTTATTTATATATATATTTGGGGGGGGGTGTTTTTGAGACAGGGTCTCCCTGCAGTCCCAGGAGGCCTGAACTCACTTATGTAGACCAGGCTGGCCTTGAACTCACAGAGATCTGCCTACCTCTGCCTCACCTTGCCCAGCAGAGCAAACAAATATTAAAGCCTACAGGAACTTTGTTTAAGAGATGGCATAACACTGGTCGTGGTGGCACACACCTTTAATCCTAGCACCCAGGAGGCAGAGGCAGGCGGATCTTTGTGAGTTCAAGGCCAACCTGGTCTACAGAGCTAGTTCCAGGACAGCTGGGGCTACAGGGAGACCTTGTCTCGAAAAGACCAAAAAAAAAAAAAAAAGATGGCATGAGTTCAAACCAAAGGAGCAAACAGTAATGCAGATGTAAAAGAAAAGAAGGCAGCTTTGACCTGAACCAAGCAAAGCCCTGCCTGCCAAATGAGATCAGATATCTAATTCTCATTACAGGAATTGCCTGTGGCTAAGAAAATTATAGAAGTACATACAGGGCACTTGAATAAGGCAAATATTATATTGTAGGCAAAACAAAAGGATCTTCATCGATTATAGAAAAATGTATGGCAAAATCTTTAGGAAACTCAGAATACCATATAAAATTCTAGATCAAGTTTATTTCTTACTTGTGTCTTGGGTAATATGAGTCAGAAAAAAGTAGGTTGTAATAATATTGTGTAATAGCTAACTTATAGAGATGCCAAAATTAAAGGAAAAAAGGAGATTTCCTGGACCCAAGTCCCTTCTGTTCTAAGAGTGAACACCAGGTTGGTAAACACGAGAACAAAATGAATGGGAAATGTGACTGAATGGGAAACTCCCGAGACTTTCCACAGTAATCACCTGACAAGCTTGGAAATATAGTTTGTATCCCATTGGAGTTGCAGAAGAGGTTGATCAAAAAGATAACGCCAGATATGGACACCGATCCCTAGAAATCTGGTGGACAGTGGTCTCTTCAGGGACTGTTACTGTTTCATTTTGTTTTGTTCTATTGTTTGATTGGTTGGTTGGTTGGTTAGTTGGTTGGTTGGTTGGTTGGTTGGTTGGTTGGTTGGTTGGTTGGTTGGTTAGTTGGTTGGTTGGTTGGTTGGTTGGTTAGTTGGTTGGTTGGTTGGTTGATTTTGTTTTTCTGATCTTGCTGTCTGAACCCACAGCCTCCTCACATATGCAAAGTACACACTCTGCCACTGAGCTGTACCCTCAGGACCCCCTGGAAAATGTTTTAAATTGCCAACATTTCACAAAAAAACATATGCTTATAGTATATTTTTAATATAATGCTAACCTTTAATTATATCTATTACAATTCATGACAATTATTCTGATTATCCCACAGAAAGAGATTGAAAATTGCTTTTTTTTCCTTTCTCAGTACTAGAGATTGAACCCAGAGCTTTGGGTATGTAGATACCATGCCTCATTCTCCCTTTTCAAAAATATTTTAATCATTATTTTTATTTTATGTGTATGAGCGTATTGTCTGCATGTGTGTAAGTGCACCTGTGTCATGCAATGCCTGCAGAGGTCAGAAAGGGGAATCAGATCCTCTGGGACTGCAGTTACCGATGGTTGTTAGCCATGTGGGTGCTGGGAATGGAACCTGGATCTTCTGCAAGAGCAGTCAGTGCTCTTAACTGCTAAGCCATGTCAACAGTCACATTCCTTGTTATTTCCTTTTACATTTATTTGTGAATCTGTGGTTTGTGTGTGTGTGTGTGTGTGTGTGTGTGTGTGTGTGTATTTATGCCCACATGCCCATGTACTTTCCCACCAGGTGACCACATGTGCTTGTCAGAGGACAAGTTGCAGAAATCAGGTCTTTCCTTCCACCATGTGGGTACCTGGGATCAAGCTCAGATCACAGGCCAGGCGTGGTGGTGCATGCCTTCAATCCTAGCACTTGGGAGGCAGAGGCAGGCGGATCTTTGTGAGTTCAAGGCCAGCCTGGTCTACAAAGTGAGTTCCAGGACAGCTGGGGCTACAGGGAGACCCTGTCTCGAAAAGACAAAAAAAAATGTAGAATATGGTATTCTTGCCGGGCCTGGTGGCACTCGCCTTTAATCCTAGCACTCGGGAGGCAGAGGCAGGCAGGATCTTTGTGAGTTCAAGGCCAGCCTGGTCTACAGAGTGAGTTCCAGGACAGCTGGGGCTGCAGGAAGACCCTCTCTCAAAAAGACCAAAAACAAAAACAACAAAAAAGAATATGGTATTCTGATTTTATATTTTCATTTTATATACATTTTCCATTCTTGTCCATAGCCTGTATGTATGTATGTATCTATGTATATGTATGTGTATGTGTATGTGTATGTGGATAGATAGATAGATAGATAGATGATTGATAGATAGATAGATAGATACATAGATAGATAGATAGATAGACTCCCAAAGACTCTATATCCTACTACAGAAATACCTGTTTATGTAGCTGGGCATGGGGGCATACATCTTTTTTTTTTTTTTTTAATTTATTTATTTCTGTATGTGTATGAATGTACTGTCTGGTCTTTTTTTCGAGACAGGTCTCCCTGTAGCCCCACAGGTCAAGAAACTCACTCTGTCGACCAGGCTGGCCTTCGAACTCACAAAGATCTGCCGGCCCTTTGCCCCGAGTCCTAGGGATAAGGCGTGGCCACCACCCCTCGACAGAAAATTATCTAATAAGAATTTAAAACAGACCCAGCCAATTCATTCAGTTGAAGAGATACAATGGGAATTCATATTACCAGCTTCTTAGCTCTACCAAAGGGTTAATATGAAAATAATAGAAATAATTGCTCACAAAAGGGATATAAATTAAAAAAGGGTATAACATCATTTACGTGCTCACGCGCGGCAGCCTGGAGGTTAGCGGGGCATTGGTTACAAGGTCCAGTATTATGACCCAAGTCCCAGCCTTTCTTGCAGCCGATGGCCCCGAGTTTGAAGGTTTGTTTTTGAATCCCTAGTGGCCCCCACTTACACAGCTGGTATACAACCTTGGTAGGTGTCGTAAGAGTCGTCTTTTAACTATCTCAGTTAGCAATTCCGTTTAATGGGGATACCGAAATCCGACCGACTTTTTCTTCTGCCTACGGTCAGTCCATCTAGGGTACAGAAACGTGTACTCAGCCCAATGCTTTATTGGGCTGCTTGCCATTCTCAGTACTATATGCACACCTCGTTCACAGCTTAAATACGTTAAAGCATTAATCAAATGAGAAAATCCAACTGATATCTTGCCTAAGATTTAGACAACCATTGGGACCGGGCGCACACACGACAGACTCCCAGGAGACAAGGAGGGATGGCCAGGTTTTTGTGGTCAGGGGCCATCTGTTCTTGATCTTTAAAGTTATAGCAGCTTCCTCCGCTATTAGTGGAAATTTACCCGTAGTTTCCACACCATGCATCTCATTTCACTTAGATGTCATCATTCCTTTCTATATATTCTTTTTTTCACTTGTATCTAACTCAATCTTTATTTTTTCTATTATTAAACCTGTAATTCTTTGTCTTCTTCTATTTCAGTTGGTGTATTCTTTATATGAACAAGTCCGATACAGGTGGTCAAATGTATTCCTCCATAATCAGGAAGCCATCCCTGCCACTCTCCCCCCTGCAGCTGCAGCCTTCATCCACTCTTACTCCTGATACCCTCTGATCTGTTCTTCATGACTATACTGTTACTTCTTGGGACTTGTCTGGAAATGGAATCACACAGCTCACAGCATTTTGAAGCTAACATCTTTTNAAACAAAAACAACAAAAAAGAATTGGTATTCTATTTTTATATTTTACTTTATATACATTTTCCATTCTTGTCCATAGCCTGTATGTATGTATGTATCCTATGTATATGTATGTGGTATGTGTATGTGTTATAATGTGGATAGATAGATAGATAAGATAGATGATTGATAGAAGATAGATAGATACATAGATAGATAGATAGATTTGACTCCCAAACTCTATATCCTACTACAGAATACCTGTTTATGTAGCTGGGCATGGGGGCATACTATCTTTTTTTTTTTTTTTAATTTATTTATTTCTGTATGTGTATGAATGTACTGTCTGCATGCAGGTCTTGTGCAACCCGTGTCGTGCAATGCCGCGGAGGTCAGAAAGAGGGGGTCAGAAGAGGGAATCAGAACCCCTGGAACTGGAGTTCTTCCTGGAATTGGAGTTACAGACGTTTCTTAAGCCGCCATGTGGGTGCTGGGGAATCGAACCCGGTTTCTGCAAGAGCGTCGTGCTCCTAAACCACTAGGCTGTCTCTCCAAGCCCCGGGGGCATGGGCATTACCATCTTTAATCCCAGCACTCACGAGACAAGGCAGACAGATTTCTGTGAGATGAAGGCCAGCTTGGTCTACATTGGGAGGTCCAGGCCAGCAGAGGAGAGACAGGCCCTGTCTTAAAAAAACAGGCATGGTGGTCACACCTTTAATCTCAGCACTCAAGGGGCAAAGGCAGGTGGATCTCTGTGAGTTCAAGGCCAGCCTGATCTACATAGTGAGTTCCAGGATGGCTGTGGCTAAAGTGAGACCCTGTCTCAAAAAAGACCAAAGAAAACAGTTGTATGGGACCAGGCTGACCTTGAACTCAGAGATCTGCCTGCCTCTGCCTCCCAGTGCTAGAGTTTAAAGGTGTGCGCTGGCGGCGTGTGGGGCAAAGGCCTGTATTCAGCAGGGAGGCACGAGGCAGGCACATCTTTTTGAGTTCAAGAGCAGCCTGTTGTACAGGTGAGTTCCAGGCGACGCTTTGGGCTACAGGGGACCCTGTCTTTGAAAAAGAAAGAAGGAGGGAGGGAAGGGAGGGAGGGAGGGGGGAGGGAGGGAGGGAGGTGAGGGAGGGAGGGTAGGGAGGAAAGAAGGAAGAAGGAAGGAGGAAGGAAGGAAGGAAGGAAGGGAAGGGAAGCGAAAGGAAGGAAGAAAGAAAGAAGGAAAGAACGAGAAAGAAAAGAAATGTGTTACCATACCTGCAAAGAAAGATATGTGTTACCATACCTGCTTCCTTGCAGGACAGCTGGGGCACAGGGGGGACTCTGTCTCCAAAAAATACCCAAATAATAGATTTTAGATAGATAGATAGATAGAAGATAGATAGATAGAAATAGATAAGTAGATAGATAGATGGATTGAGATAGAAGTGTTGCACCACCACCTTCCGGCTCCTTTGCCCCTATTTTTAATTTGAGTTGTTTGTTTGTTTTTATTTTTTACGTGGTAGAGTGTACTGTCTGCATGTAGGTTGGTGCACCCATGTTGTGCGGTGCCGAGGAGGTCAGAAGAGGGCGTCGGATTCCCCTGGAACTGGAGTTAAAGACGATTCTTAGCCGCCATGTGGGTACTGAGAATCGAACCCGGGTCCTCTGCAAGAACAGTCGGCACTCTTAACTGCTGAGCCGTCTCTCCAGCCCCTTGAGTTGTTTTGTCTTTTTAAGTTCCTTGTATATTCTACATATTAACCCTTTGTCAGAGCTATAGCTGGTAAAGAATTTTTCCCATTGTCTCTTCACTTGAATGATTGTCTGGTCTGTTTTTAATCTTTATTTAGAAATTTCTGTCAGGGGTGGGTGGGGCCACGGCCTTTAATTCTAGGACTCGGGAGGCAAAGGCCGGCAGATCTTTGTGAGTTTCAAGGCCAGCCTGGGTCTACAGAGAGGTTCCTGACTGCTGGGGCTTACAGGGAGACCTGTCTCGAAAAAGACCAAAAAAAAAAAAAAGAAATTTCTTTCACATAACTACAGTCCATATAAATGTAGAATATGGTATTCTGATTTTTTTAATTATTATTTTATGAGTGTACTGTCTGCATGTAGGTTGGTGCACCCGTGTCATGCAATGCCACAGAGGTCAGAAGAGGGCATCAGGGGGCTGGAGAGATGGCCTACTGGTTAAGAGCACTGATTGCTCTTACAGAGGACCCGGGTTCAATCCCCAGCACCCACATGGTGGCTGAGAACTGTCCATAACTCCAATTCCAGGAGAACTCCAGTTCCAGGGGAATCCGACACCCTCTTCTGACCTCTGTGGCATTGCACGACAGGTGCACAAACCTACGTGCAGACAGGACATTCATACAAATAAATAAATAAAATTTTAAAAAAATTTTTATTTTTATTTTTTTTAATTTTATTTATTTCTGTATGTGTATCAATGTACTGTCTGCATGCAGGTCTGTGCACCCATGTCGTGTAATGCCGCAGAGGTCAGAAGAGGGTGTTGGACTCTCCTGGAACTGGAGTTCTCCTGGAATTGGAGTTTCAGACGGTTCTCGGCCGCCATGTGGGTGCTGGGGATCAAACCCAGGTCCTCTGCAAGAGCGGTCGGCGCTCTTAACCGCTAGGCCATCTCTCCAGCCCCTTAAAAAAATTTTTAAAAAAAGAAGAGGGCATCAGATTCCCCTGGAACTGGAGCCAAACACGGTTCGTAGCTGCCAAGTGGGTGCTGGGAATCAAACCCCGGACCTCTGCAAGAGCATTCGGCGCTCTTAACCGCTGAGACATCTCTCCAGCCCCAGTATTCTGATTTTATATTTTCATTTTATATACATTTTCCATTCTTGTCCAGAGCCTGTATGTATGTATGTATGTATGTATGTATGTGTGTGTGTATATAATTTATTTATTTTGAGACAGGGTCTCAAAATGCAACCCTGGCTGGCCTAGAAATCACTATGTAAACCAGGCTAGCCTCCAACTCACAGAGATCTGATTGTTTCTGCTTTCCCAGTGCTAGGATAAAAAGGCATACTACATCATCCCTGGCCCGTTTTTATTTATTTTCTTATTTTTATTTTTATTTTTTTATCTTTTCGAGACAGGGTCTCCCTATAGCAGCTGGCCAGGAACTCAGTCTGTAGACCAGGCTGGCCTTGAATTCACAAAGATCTGCCTGCCTCTGCCTCCTGGATGCTAGGATTAAAGGCGTGCGTCACCACACCTGGCTTATTTATTTTTATATATCTTTTCTTTTATCTTTTTGAGACAGGGTCTCCCTTTAGTCCCAGCTGGCCTGGAGCTGGCTATGTAGACCAGGCTGGCCCTGAACTCACAGAGATCCACCTGCCTCTGCCTCCCGAGTGCTGGGATTAAAGCTGTGCACCACCACGTCATGCCTAAGACGATTCTTAGCTGCCATGTGGGTGCTGGGAATCGAACTCGGGTCCTCTGAAAGAGCAGTCAGTGCTCTTAATCGCTGAGCCATCTCTCCAGCCCCCTATTTTTATATATCTATTTTCACACCAGATTTCATTCTGTAGCCCAGGTTTGCATGTAATGAGCTATGTGACACAGGCTACCTTGGAATTCTCAGTACTCATTCTGCCTTGGCACAATACTGGAACTGGAGACATAACTTGCCTACCATACACAAGACCCTGGATTTGGGGTTGGAGAGATGACTCAGAGGTTAAAAGCACTGCCTGCTCTTACAGAGGATCCGGGTTCTGTTCCTAGCACCCACATGGTGGATCACAACCTTCAGTAACTCCAGTTCCAACAGATCCAACATCCTCTTTTGGCCTCCACAGCACTAGTCACACATAGGTACTTGCAAGCAAAACACTCATACACATAAAGAAAATTTTAAAAAACTAAAAAAAAAAAAAAAAAAAAAAAAGAGATACTGGGTTTGGTTCCTTGCACTGAACAACAACGACAATAATAAATAATCAAAAAAGAGAATACTCCCTGATCCTTCACCTTGCAGGCCATCCAGGCAAACTGAATCAGTGAGTTCCAGATCCAGTGAGAGATCCTGTGTCNATGTACTGTCTGCATGTAGGTTTGTGCACCCGTGTCGTGCAATGCCGCGGAGGTCAGAAGAGGGTGTCGGATTCCCCTGGAACTGGAGTTCTCCTGGAATTGGAGTTTCAGACGGTTCTCAGCTGCCATGTGGGTGCTGGGGATCGAACCCCGGTCCTCTGCAAGAGCAGTCAGTGCTCTCAACCGCTAGGCCATCTCTCCAGCCCCGAGAGCTGACTCCTAAATGTATCTTATGACTTCCATATATACTCTATGGCGTAAGTACACACACACACACACACACACACACACACACACACACACACACACCATTCTTTTTCCATTTTCCCTCCCTTCCGCTGAGCATTGCTGCTCCTCCTGTTGAGACATCTCTGCCCGCAGTGGGTGGTGCTTTCTCCAGTGCTTTCCATTCTTCATTCTTCCTTGTTTTTCACAAGCTTCTGTGTGTGGAATCTCCTAACTTTTTTGACTCAGAACATCTTCCCCAGCCTTGTATATTGTTGAATGCAGAGTTCATAAGTAGAGGATGTTCATACCGGTTCCCTGACCCCTCCCAGCATTTGTCTAAGCATATATTCCTCTTTATTGTCTTACCTCAGTCTCAAAGTATTGACCTCCTTCCTCCCTGCTGATTACTAACCAAGATAGGAGCCTACAGCATTCATGTTCACTTCACAAACATGAACTTGTCTCTTGAGTCTCCCTGTTGTTTATCAAAGCATTATATATTGGAAGTAGAAACAGTTCCTAGTTGTGCTTCTCTACTTTTGTTTACTGTGTAGCCCGATAGTTCTGAGGTGTGTAATTGTGAACAGGCAAGATGAGAAAAGTGTACTCCAAGCTTCAGATGCTTTCAGCTGTCCTTTGAAGACTTACATTTTAATGAACGCTTCAGCGTGTTCTTATTTTTTATCCTTACTCTTAAAAGTTAGTGGGAAAAAAATGCTGGTCTTGTAAAGATGGAAAACAATTTGATCCTTTAATGTATCATTTCAGTGGGACCTTTTTACATCTCATTTTACCACTTAATGCATCCAGGGCATTTAGGGCAAAGGTTTGGCCATAGGTGTCCATTTGAAATAGTAATTTCTTTTTCTTTTTGATATTTTTGAGACACGGTCTCCCTTTAATCCCAGCTGGCCTGGAGCTTGCTCTGTAGACCAAGCTGGCCTTGAACTCACAGAGATCAGCCTGCCTCTACCTCCCAAGTGCTGGGATTAAAGGCGTGCACACACCCTGCAATTTTTAGCTCTCATAAAATTGGCCTTAAAATAACTTTGCTGTGAAAAAAAGCCAGACTTAGGGGGCTGGAGAGATGGCCTAGCGGTTAAGAGCGCCAACCGCTCTTACATAGGACCCAGGTTCGATCCCCAGCACCCACATGGCGGCCGAGAACCGTCTGAAACTCCAATTCCAGGAGAACTCCAGTTCCAAGGGAATCCGAGACCCTCTTCTGTCTTCCACAGCATTGCACGGCACAGGTGCACAGACTTGCATGCACACAGTACATTCATACACATACAGAAATAAATACAATTAATAAAAAAATAATAATAAATTAATTAAAATAAAAAAAAGAAATAGTAATTTCTTTTTTGATATTTTTGACACACGGTCTCCCTTTAGTCCCAGCTGGCCTGGAGCTTGCTCTGTAGACCAAGCTGGCCTTGAACTCACAGAGATCAGCCTGCCTCTGCCTCCCAAGTGCTGGGATTAAAGGCGTGCATGCACCCTACAATTTTTAGCTCTCATAAAATTGGCCTTAAAATAACTTTGCTGTGAAAAAAAAAAAAA
>VZQC01003457.1:2766301-2814446 GCA_009823505.1 Rhizomys pruinosus | reverse complement strand
AAAAAAAAAAAAAAAAAAAAAAAAAAAAAAAAAAGAGAGAGAGAGACAAAAAGAAAATTCTAAAAAAAAGAAATAAATTCTAAAAAAAAGTAATAACTTTGGATGAAAACATGATGTTACTATTACTGTCTTGACACAAGGTCTTGAATATAGCAGGCTGGCTGCCTTGAACTCCTGTGACGGACGATGATCTTAAGTTTCTGATCCTCCTACCCCTGTCCCCAACTTTTGGGATTACAAGCATGTCCCACCACACCCAGCTACTGGCAATAATTTGTAAAAAGAGTAAGAGTAACACAATACCATATGATTAAGTACCTCAGAATGTGCTGCAGTTCCAGCCACAGTTAATCTTCCTGGAAAAGGGAATAAATGACCACAGCCTCCTTCATGGCCCAGCTGTCATATTCCTGGCTGAGCTGGAATGTGATGTCCTGTTTTGTGTAGTCAATGAGCACTGTGGCCCCAGGCTTGGCTACTGAGCCAAGATAGATAGATCTCACTACATTTCCCTGGCTGGCCTGGAATCCTCCATGTAAACCAGGCTGACCTTGAACTCACAGAGATATACTCACCCCACTAAATTCAACCTCTCAGGTGACACATTCTCTTATTTCAAGTAAGTAAAATCCCCATTGAAAAGTACTTGCTGGCCAGGTGTGGTGGCACACACCTTTAATCCCAGCACTCCGGAGGCAGAGGCAGGCTGATCTCTGTGAGTTCAAGGCCAGCCTGGTCTATGTAGGGAGCTGGGACTAAAGGGAGATCCTGCCTCAAAAAGACAAAAAAAAAAAAACAAAAAGAAAAGTACTTGCTAGGATCCAGCATTACTTTTTCCAGCCTGCAACTGAGCAGACTATTTCTCTGTGATGGTGTGTCTCAGCTTCTGTACTTAGCTGGAATTCTCATTGTTCCTTGAACACCAAAGGTAGAATTCCTCCATGCAATGTGTTTATTTTTCATTTATTTACTATTGTTTAGTGGAGGGGAGCATACATGCCATAGTGAACATGTGATAGCTTGCAGGAATTGGTTCTCTCCCACCAGGAATTGAACTCAGATTGTCAGAATTGGGGACAAGAGCCTTTACCTGCTGGGCCATCACACCAGTTCTTATTCTATTCTTGAACAGACATGGATGCCTCATCAAAACAAAGAATCTTTTACATTCAAAGAGCCAAGCTCTGTTGCCATCCTCTTCCCAGTATTCTGACAGGTACATTGTTTGCAAACAGACTCTTAGAAGACATGTTCCAACCTTGCTCAGATTGGACATGAGTTATAAATGCTCACTTAGGGTACTGCTCCTACTTGTTGTCTTCCTTTGTCAGCCTCCTTGGCAGCAGGTTGGGGAACTTAGCTCTGTAATTGCAGATGCTAAACATGACAACTGATATTTAAGTACGAATAGGAAGTAGAGAAAAAAAAATAGGAAGTATAAAGCTAGGCCTGGTGATACATGCCTTTAATCCCTGCTGAGGCCTGGAAAGCTCTGTGAGTTCAAAGTCTGCATGGTCTACAATAGTGAATTCTAGGCCAGCCTGGGTTACATAGTGAGACTCTGTCTCAAAACAAAGAATAATCAAAATCAGATTATATGGAGTTTAGATTAATCCATAAGCCATCTTTGAAAAAAAAAATTAGTTGAATTTTTGTGGTTTTCATACAATATAATTTTTTTTTTGGTCTTTTCAAGACAGGGTCTCCCTGTAGCCCCAGCTGTCCTGGAACTCACTCTGTAGACCAGGCTGGCCTTGAACTCACAAAGATCTGCTTGCCCTTGCCTCCGGAGTGCTAGGATTAAAGGCGTGCACCACCGTGCCCCGCCTTATGCAATATAATTTGATGGTATTTAGACCCCCTCCCCTAGCCACACCTCTCCATACAACCCCCCCACCCCCACCAAATTTAATGTACTTTATTATATATGTAATAAGTCTGTTTTTTTTCCCCAAATGTCCGTCAGTGTGGGGCCATCCAGGGAGGCCTGCTTAACCTGCCAAGAGTCCCATCCCTGTCAGAGACTGTTTCCCTCCCTCCCAGCAGCTATCACTTGCCAACAGCTCCTGAGATTGGGTTGAGATTTCAAAATCCTATGTCTATCCTGGGATTTTTGTCTAGTTTGAGCTTGCACAGGACTTGTGCCTGCTGTCACCATTGCTGTGAGTTCATATGACTAACTGACCAGCTGTCTAGAAAGCTCTGTTTCTTATAGTCACTCAAGTCATCTTTATTATACATCATTTCATTCATTCATCAAAGTTACAAATATAATGAATTTTCTTAGTTTTATGTTGTAAGGTTTTAAATTATTTTATTTATTGTGTATGAGTGTTTTGACTGCATGTATATAAGTATACCACATGTGTACAATGCCCACAGGAGGCCAGAAATGGGCATCAGATACCCTGGATTGAAACTACAGACAGTTGTTAGCCACCATGTGGATGCTGGGAACTGAACCTGGGTTCTCTGAAAGAGCAGCCAGTGCTATTAACCTCTGAGCCATCTCTCCAGCCTCAAGTCTGTTTATTTTTAAGAAATCTTGCCGGGCGTGGTGGCGCACGCCTTTAATCCTAGCACTTGGGAGGGGAGGCAGAGGCAGGCGGATCTTTGTGAGTTCAAGGCCAGCCTGGTCTACAGAGCAAGTTCCAGGACAGCTTGGGCTACAGGGAGACCCTGTCTCGAAAAGACCAAAATAAAAAAGAAATCATAAACTGGAGATGCTAAAACCTATGATGTCATAAGTCATAATCTTGATATATGTAGCATGCATATATGTATATTTTGGAGTGATGCAAATTGCAAGGAACAACAACAACAAAGACTGGGTCAAATAACTGACTGAAATAGTAAACTTCTGCTCAAAACAGTAAACTTCTACACTGAAAAAAAAAATTTTTTTTGGTGTTTTCGAGACAGGGTCTCCCTGTAGCCCCAGCTGTCCTGGAACTCACTCTGTAGACCAGGCTGGCCTTGAACTCACAGAGATCCGCCTGCCTCTGCCTCCCAAATGCTAGGAATAAAGGCATGCACCTGAAAAATTTTAAAGATGCTGGGAAAGAGATGAAATACCTGTTTGGCAGAATGCATGAGCTCTGGTGGGGTGGTGGGGAGGCAAGGAAGGGGAAGTGGGTCTAGATTTGATTGGGAAATTTTGTATGAAATGCACAAAGCTTCAATAAAAATTGGCTTTGAAAAAGAAAAAAAGAGGATAACCAAAAGATGCTGGATGTGATGAGGTACACCTTTAATGCACTGGGGAGGCAAACACAGATTTCTGTGAGCTCAAGGCCAGCCTGGTCTACATAGAGAGTTCCAGGCCAGCCAAGGCTACATAATAAGACTCTGACTCAAACAAAACAAAACTTTTGAGAGAGAGGGAGGGAGGAATGATAACAAAAGGAAACCATGAGAAGTCTTTGGTCTTATTTAGATCAGGATATTTGTCTCCATATGACATAGAAGAAGCTGCTAAATTTACTCCTGCATGTAGACACACTCTTCCTTTTTTGTTCTTATGAATTAAGCCCTTGGAATTCCCAACAGTGTCTGCAGCAGGTGGCTTTCTGTAAGCCAAAACAGGAAGGTCAGATGACTGGCGTGATGGTGAGAACTCAAGACCCATATTGTACCAGAGGATAATAATATGCCTCTCATGTGGCGAATAGTTTTTTTCTGTTTATCATCTTTTGTAAATATAACCTCAAAACAAAGTGATTTAANCTCTTCTGACCTCCACGGCATTGCACGACACGGGTGCACAAACTTGCATGCAGACAGTACATTCATACACATACAGAAATAAATAAAATTAATAAAATAAAAAAATTAAAAAAATAAATAGAGTTAAAATATTGTTAGGGTTAAAGAGCTGGCTTAGTGGTTAAGAGGAATGGCTGCTCTTGCAGAGGACCCAGCTTCAGTTCCCAGAGGACCCAGGTTCAATTCCCAGAACCCACCCGGTAGCTAGTAACTGTAACTCCAGTTCCAGGGGATCCAACACCCTGTTGTGGCTTCCGAGGGCATTGTGCAACACCAGTACACATCTAGACATACAGGCAAAAAAACACAAAAATAAAAATGAGGCCGAGTATAGTAGCACATGCCTTTAATCCCAGCACTAGGGAGGTAGAGGTAGGCAGAACTCTGTGAGTTCAAGGCCAGCCTGGTCTACAGAGTGAGCTCCAGGACAGCTAGTGCTAAAAGGGAGACCCTGCCTCAAAAATACCAAAAAAATATATAAAATAAAATAAAAATGAATAAATAAAATATTAAACTTTAATAGTTAAAAAAAAAAACCTTTAATAGTCCAAATAATGTCATATGTATGTCATGTGCCCTCAGATATGATGTGATGACAGGGGCACTTAATTTCCTTTATTGGTGGTTTTATTTATGTATTAATTTATTTTTGTTTGTTTTGTTTTATTTTTTACACAGGGTCTCACTCTGTAATTCTGACTGGCCTGGATCTCTCTGTATAGACCAAGGTAGCTTCAAACTCACAAAGAAGCCATCTGCTTCTGCCTCCCAGTGCTGGGATTAAAGGTATGCACTACCATACCCAGTCATAATTTTATTTTATCACTTATTTTATTTCATTCTATTATTTTTTGGTCTTTTTTGAAACAGCATCTCCCTGTATCCTCAGCTGGCCTGGAACTTACTATGTAGACCAGACTGGCCTTGAACTCACAGAGATCTGCCTGCCTCTGCTTCCTGAGTGCTGAGATTAAAGACTAATCTTGGCCGGGCCTGGTGGTGTACGCCTTTAATCCTAGCACTTGGGAGGGGAGGCAGAGGCAGGCAGATTTTTGTGAGTTCAAGGCCAGCCTGGTCTACAGAGTGAATTCCAGTACAGCTGGGGCTACAGGGAGATCCTGTCTCGAAAAGACAAAAAAAAAAAAAAGAAAAGATATAGGCTGGAGAGGTGACTCAGGGGATAAGAGTACTTACCGTTCTTCCAAAAGACCTGGGTTCAACTTCCAGGACCCACTTGGTAGCTCTGGCCCTGTTGTCCTCTTCTGGCCTTAATGAGAACCACACACATACTAGTAAACATATCTACAATCAAAACACTTGTACAAGCTGGGCATGGTGGCACATACCTTTAATCCCAGCACTCAGGAGGCAGAGGCCGGTGGATCTCTGTGATTTCAAGGCCAGCCTGGTCTACATAGCAAGGTCCAGGCCAGCTAGAGCTACAGGAAGACCCTGTCTCAAAAAAAAAAAAAAACCACTTATACAAATATCTTTTTTAAAGTTTCTGAAAAGAGGGAAAAAAAGAAAGAAAAATAAAGCTCAGCCTATTTTTTATGGTGGAAAGATAGGCATATGTAATTAAAGTCCTTAATACACAGTCTTTTTACATTATTTTTATTTTTGTAGGGCATGGTGGTAAACACCTGTAATCCCAGCACTCGAGAGGCAGAGGCAGGCAGATCTCAGTGAGTTCAATGCCATCCTACTCTGCATAGTGAGTTTCATCCAGGACAGCTGGGGCTAGAGGGAGACCCTGTCTCAAAAAAGACCAAAAATTATTTTTCCTTTCTATGTATGAGTGTATTGCTTGTGTGAGTGTAAGTGCACTTGTGTCACACAAGGCCCTTGGAGGTCAGAAAAGGGGGTTGGATTCTGGAGTTACAGATAGTTGTTAACCACCCTGTGGGTGCTGGGAACCAAATCTGGGTCCTCTGCAAGAGCAGTCAATGCTGTTAACAGCTGAGCCATCTCTCCATCTCTAATACACAGTCTTTAATATACTTAATAAAGTGAGTTAAGGGCTGGAGAGATGGCCTAGCAGAGGACCCGGGTTCGATCCCCAGCACCCACATGGCGGCCGAGAGCTGTCTGAAACTCCAATTCCAGGAGAACTCCAGTTCCAGGGGAATCCGACACCCTCTTCTGACCTCCACGGCATTGCACGACACGGGTGCACAAACTTGCATGCAGACAGTACATTCATACACATACAGAAATAAATAAAATTAATAAAATAAAAAAATTAAAAAAATAAATAGAGTTAAAATATTGTTAGGGTTAAAGAGCTGGCTTAGTGGTTAAGAGGAATGGCTGCTCTTGCAGAGGACCCAGCTTCAGTTCCCAGAGGACCCAGGTTCAATTCCCAGAACCCACCCGGTAGCTAGTAACTGTAACTCCAGTTCCAGGGGATCCAACACCCTGTTGTGGCTTCCGAGGGCATTGTGCAACACCAGTACACATCTAGACATACAGGCAAAAAAACACAAAAATAAAAATGAGGCCGAGTATAGTAGCACATGCCTTTAATCCCAGCACTAGGGAGGTAGAGGTAGGCAGAACTCTGTGAGTTCAAGGCCAGCCTGGTCTACAGAGTGAGCTCCAGGACAGCTAGTGCTAAAAGGGAGACCCTGCCTCAAAAATACCAAAAAAATATATAAAATAAAATAAAAATGAATAAATAAAATATTAAACTTTAATAGTTAAAAAAAAAAACCTTTAATAGTCCAAATAATGTCATATGTATGTCATGTGCCCTCAGATATGATGTGATGACAGGGGCACTTAATTTCCTTTATTGGTGGTTTTATTTATGTATTAATTTATTTTTGTTTGTTTTGTTTTATTTTTTACACAGGGTCTCACTCTGTAATTCTGACTGGCCTGGATCTCTCTGTATAGACCAAGGTAGCTTCAAACTCACAAAGAAGCCATCTGCTTCTGCCTCCCAGTGCTGGGATTAAAGGTATGCACTACCATACCCAGTCATAATTTTATTTTATCACTTATTTTATTTCATTCTATTATTTTTTGGTCTTTTTTGAAACAGCATCTCCCTGTATCCTCAGCTGGCCTGGAACTTACTATGTAGACCAGACTGGCCTTGAACTCACAGAGATCTGCCTGCCTCTGCTTCCTGAGTGCTGAGATTAAAGACTAATCTTGGCCGGGCCTGGTGGTGTACGCCTTTAATCCTAGCACTTGGGAGGGGAGGCAGAGGCAGGCAGATTTTTGTGAGTTCAAGGCCAGCCTGGTCTACAGAGTGAATTCCAGTACAGCTGGGGCTACAGGGAGATCCTGTCTCGAAAAGACAAAACAAAAAAAAAAAAAAAAAAGAGACGAAAATAGAAAACACTTCACTTTAGATCTTGCCTCCACCACCAGTAAAATAAAGCTCAAATTCCTTAGCATGACTTTTGTTTTTGTTGTTATTGTTGTTTGGTTTTTGCGACCCAGTCTTAATATAGCCTAGAACTTAGAGATCATTACCTGTGTTACTTCTGTTAGTGCTGTGGACTGGGAAGGTGTTGCACTCCCGCCCCACTCTGTTTTTTTTTTGGTGGGGGTTTTTTTTTTTTTTTTTTTTTTTTTTTTTTTTTTTTGTCTTTTCAATAGAAAACAGGTCTCCTTGTAACCCTACTGTCCTGGAACTCACTCTCGAGACCAGACCTAGGTGGACCTTGAACTCACAAAGATCCACATGCCTCTGCCTCCCAGCGTGGAAGTGCAGGATTAAAGGCAACTTGTGCCACCCATACTCAGGGCTGGAGAGATGGCTTTCATGGTTAAGAAGAGCAGCCAATGTGTCTTTGCTCAGAGACAAACAGCAGCATCAAAAACCATCTTCTAACCCAAGGTGTGGTTGATGGAGGCGGCCTTTAATCCCTAGTACATCGTGAAGGAGGCAGAGCAGGTTGGGATTCTCTGTGAGCTTCAGAAGCCAGTGCCTGCTCTTTACAGAGTGAGTTCCAGGACAAGCTGGGCAATGCGACACCTGAACTCAAAACGAAACAAACATAAACAAAACCAATACCAAAACTCAGTTCCAGGTTTCGTATAGTAAATGAAGTACCAATGTTATCAGAGTTTTAATTGCGGTGGGGGTTCTGCCTTTTGAAGACAGGGTGTTCAATACCCCTAAGTTGCCTTGGCATGTACTGTAACTCGCCTGCTGTAGTACCAAGGCTGGCCTTGAACTCATTGGAAATCCCGCCTTGCCTCTTGCCTCCCAAGTGCTAGGATCAAAGGCGTGCGCCACCACACCCAGCATTATCAGATATTTTGTTTTTTTCCAGTTCATAATAATCAAACAGACTTAATTGTGTGTTCTTTAAAGTAATTTATCCTGCTCCCAGGTACATGGCGGCACACCACCTTTTATTTCCTATGTCTCAGCGCGAGGCGCACAAGGTAACGCAACTCTTCTGTGAATCCTTACGAGGCCATGCCTGGTCTACATAGTGAGTTCATGCCACCTAGGGTTGTACATGTTGAGACCACTGGATTCTCAAAAAACATATATACCTTACATGCAGGGGCTCAGTACATTTTCCTACCCATACAATAGAAATAAACTAAATGTACAAAAAATTATTAAAATATATATACTATATATATATATGTAACTGAAGAAACAAATAAAATTTTAATTTTGCCTCTTCATTGTTTGCTTATCCCTCTTCCAGATTTCTACTTCGCAGGGCAGTCCACGAGCCATAACTTTTACATTGTATTTGGAAAGACACTGTCCAGAGGAAAAGATGATAAAGTTTTTTCTGCTGGTGAACAAACAAGGGCAGACTCGACTCTCTAAGTACTATGGACATGTGGAAATTAATAAGCGTACACTTCTGGAAACTGACGTCATAAAGAGCTGCCTGTCTCGATCCAATGAACAAGTAAGTGTGGTGCTTTCTTTTCTCTCTGCAGGCAGCTCAGCCTTTTCAGGTCTCTCTTTTTTTTTTTTTCTCTTCTCCTCTAGTCAGTGTCATCCATATATCCTTACCTGAATGTTCCCACTTGCTGGCAGGTAGTCTAGATTTGCGTGCAACCCATGCTCACAAAATGCCCAATAAAAGCTGCCAGAGGTCAGAAGAGGGATGTCGGATTCCCCTGGAAACTGGAGTTCTCATGGAATTTGGAGTTTCAGTTGGTTCTCAGGTGCCATGTGGTGCTGCCACGGGATCAAACCCGGGTCCTCCTGCAAGAGCAGTCTCGGTACTCTTAACTGCTAGGGCCATCTCTCAGGCCCCATCCTTTGCAGTCCTTCTTTGTTGCCCTGATTGTCCTGCGTCTAGCACAGCTCCATCATTTTTTCCTCCTAAAACCCTAACTATTCCTTATAGCTCTAGACAGCCTTATGGGAAACCATTACTAGGAATGAAGTAAAAGCATACCAAAGGAGCTAGGCATGGTGCGTAAACCACAACTCTTCTGTTAGATGTCTCTCGCTTAAAGGCCAGCCTGGTCTACATTAGTGAGCTCTAGGCCAGCGACTGAAAGCCGCATGACCCTGTCTCAAACAAGACCAAAAAAAAAAAATTAAACAACACAAGCATACTCCAAAGGAATCACTGCTCTCTTTATATCCCCTTAAGAGGATAACCATCAAGGTACTTACTGGACCTCACTTCAACTGGTGGCCGATTGGAAGGGGAAGGACCCCTAAGTGACCCGAGCATTCAAGGCAGGATGTATGGTTGTTTGGGCTTGCCTAAGGAGCAGCCTTCAAACAATTCCTTTTTTAAGAATGACACCATTGATATATATCTCATCTTCAGGCCTAAAAAAGAAAAAAAAAAAAAAAAAAATCGGTCCCTTCGCCTGTCGTGCCAGCCTTGCTCTCTCCGCGCACGCCTTAATCCCTAGCACTTGCTCCCGAGGGATGCAGAGGCAGGTGCGGATCTTTGTGAGTTCCAAGTCCAGCCTGGTGGTCTACAGAGCAAGTTCCTGGAATAGCTTGCGTGCACAGGGCCGACCCCAAAAGATCCAAAATAAAAAAGAAATCACCTAAACCCTGACGATCTAAACCTATTGAGCTCAAATTCATCATAATCATTGATATATGGTTTTAGCATCACCTATATATATTTTGGGTCCTCTCTCCTCAGTGATGTGCGCCACACATTGCTATGGAAACAACAACAACAAAGACCCCTGAGGGTCTAAATACTCCACCTCACAATAGTGTATAACTTCCTGCTTCAACCCAACTCATGTTTAACCTTCTACAGAACAAATAAAAACGGTCTTTTCGAGACATTCCTCATCTCCTGACCCCACTCCAAAACTCACTCTTAGACTCCACGCGTGAACTCCACAAGATCCGCCTGCCTCTGTCCTCCCAAATGCTAGGAATAAAGGCATGCCCACCTTTGAAAAAACCTTTCTAAAAGATGCCTGGGAAAGAGATGATTTCAAACCTGTTTGGCAGAATGCCCTATTGAGCTCTGCGAACTCTTGGGGTCCCTCTCGCTCCTTTCTCTTTCCTTGGTTCCGGTTTGTGGTGATTGGCAAGGAAGGGGAAGGTGAGAACGTTCTAGATAACGTGTTTTGATATTGTCCACAATGTTTTTGTAGATGAAACCTGCACAAACTTCAATAAATCTCTCTCTCTTTCTTTGAAAAAGAAAAAATGGTAGGAATAACAACAAAGATGCGATGGCTGAATGACTGTTGCATGATTCTGACTACCTAATACTGTCACTAGGTGCCTGAGGGCGCAAACACACGCCCATTTTCTGTCGAGCGCTTCTCAAGCCCAGCCTTGGTCTACATAGTAAGAGGGTAGTTCGTCCAGGCAAGGCCGCTCGAGTCCTATGGTCGCTAAATTCAAACCAACAGTAACAAAAGGACTCTGTACTAACACCAAACAACCAATACAATAAACTTTTCTCCCGAGTCACTGGACCGTACCGGCCCGAATGAGGGAGGTGGTCTAATGATAGAACCCCAAAAGCACCAACCCAAGTGAGAGAAGTCAATCTTTTGGCTCTTATTTGTAAAGTCATCTTATGTGTACTCCTATTTAACTGTCTTTTCTTTCCATCCTGTCCATTGACAAATGTAGTAAGAAAGGTCATTTGTCTAAATTTATCTACTCTGACAATGAGTAGTAAACTAGACAATACACAGTCTTCCAAATGTTCTTAGTGAAAATTTAAGAACCCATTCTGCGCAATTATGGCGCCACAGTGTCGCAGCAGGGGTGGACTTCTACATGTTAATGTCCAAAAACAGGTTAATTAAAAGAATCGTGCGAGCTTGACTTGCCGCGATGCGTGATGGTGAGAACTCAAGACCCATATTGTACCAGAGGATAATAATATGCCTCTCATGTGGCGAATAGTTTTTTTCTGTTTATCATCTTTTGTAAATTATAACTACAAAAAAAGTGATTTATAAATTTTTTCTCCTTTTATTTTTTTTTTTTGAGATTATTTTGAGGCCTAGGTTCTCCCTTATTAGTAACCAGACTGTTCGTACATTGGAGCCTCACTCTGTAACCTATTGGGTAGCCTGCTGTCGCTTGAACCTCACCAAAGTACTACCGTGCTTCTACATCCCGGCCATGGTGCTTGGGGATTTAAAGGCGGACGGCACCACCATGACTAGAGGACTCCTTGCCCTTTCATTCATATATATAATGAGACTCAAGTGGCATCCCAAGAAAGTGGAAGGTTATACAACGTTCAATATAAAACAAACAAAATCACATTTGAGCGAATTTGGAGGCCAAAACTAAAATACACAGAATAATAAAGAGGAACTCGTTTTCTTTACTTATATTTATGCTATTTTGAGTGGGTTTTTTTTTTTTTTTCTTTTGTGTCAATTGTTATTTTTTTTCTTTTTTCATTTTTGATTTTGCAACCTGTGTCTGCATGCGTTTAATCGGGAGGTTCAGAGAGAGGGTGTTGGTTCCCCTGGGAACTGGACGTCTCCTGGAATTGGAGTTCGTAGACAGTTCCCTCAGCCGCCATGTAGGTGCTGGGATCCGGAACACCGGTCCCTCTGCAATGAAGCAGTGGAACGCTCTTTAAGCGTAGGCCATCCTCTCCACCTCCCCAGTATTTAATGTGTTTTTGAGACAGGAGAACTCCCTGTTACGCCGAGCTGTGTCTGGAAACTTATGTGCTATGACCAGTGCTAGCCTTTGAACTCTCCAGAGATTCCACCTCGCCTTGCCTCCAATCAGTGCTGGATTATAAAAAGCTATAACCCCCACATTCTCCCTGCCCTTGTTTTTGCTTTTCTTATGTGAATTAAGTGTGCCTATGCCCTGCACCGTAGTAGTGAGTGTGCACCTTGGTCAGTTACCTGCCCACAGTTCAGAGACTATGGTAGACAGAGGGTCTTTGGATTCCCGCGTGGCAACTGGAGTTACATGTAGTGTTAGCCACACGCTGTTTGTGCTGGGAATGAACTGAGAGCTTACTCTGCAAGAAATATGCAAGTGTTCTTTACTACTGAGTCCTCTCCTAGCCCCAAAAGAATTTATGTATTTTTTTTTTTATGCTGGCCGATAGTTACTGTCGGAGCTGTACGGTGGTGGCATCGTGTTGGTAAATCAGTGCCACCACGAGGGTCAGAGAGGTGGTCAGATTCCCCTGGAAACTGGATGGAATTTGGTATAAGTGGGTGGTTTCTTCCAGCCACCATACGGGGTGCTGGGAATCTAGAACCCCAGTCGTCCTACTGCTAAGATTGCACAAAGAGGCCTGCTCGTAACTTGCTGAGTCATCTCTCCAGCCCCCCCAAAAGGAAGTGTTTTTTATAAGGTGGCTGTGGGAGTGAACACAGGCCCTCCAAATGTATCCTGTAGAGAAAGCAAGATGCTGTGTCGGGCGTGTGTTGTGGCGCACGCCTATCCTTTAATCCTAGCACTTGGGACGAGTAGAGGCCAGACTGACTCTTTCGTGAGTTCAAGGTCCTATGCCTGGCTCTTACAGTCAGTAGAGATTACCGAGATCAGCTCGGACTACTAGGAGACCCTGTGTCCGAACAAAAAAACACACAAACAATGCAAGTGCTTTTTGACCACGTGTGTCTAGACCTCAGACCCCTAATTATTTGTTTTTTTTTTTTTTTTGAGTCACTTTTACAAAGAATTAGAGAATTATTTAATCTAGGTCCTAGCTGTCAACTTCATTGGAAAGTACTTGGCAACTGACCCAATGTCAGGAACTAATTTGAATCATTCACTCATTTCACAGTTCTCCATCTCACTGCATGTGTCCAGGCTGCTTGTGAGAACACTGTAAAGTCATAAACTTGTAAGCTGCTTCATCAGTGCTAGAAATTGAAATGCTACAGTGTTCCCTTGGCTTAGGAAATCTGTTTTCCAATTGGAATATCTCTGACCCTCTTTGAATTACTACTTTGGCCTGCCTTTGGGCACACTGCTGTATGGCATCAGATGGAAACAGAAACTGTTAAAGAGTTATGTTAGTGCCACATGCATGTGTTAAGTACAAAATAGAAAACATCAGAGAGGCAGGCACTTCTGGAAATCTTCCCACAGAAGAAAGCAAAGCTGCCCCATTTATCAATTTGATAAACAGAATTACCCTTTTTATTTTCACAGAAGTTTCCACGTTTTTTTTTGTAAATTTTATGTGTATGAAGTGTACTGTCTGACATGTGGAACCACGTGAGGTGCACCCATGTCTGCAATGCTTGGATGAGTCAGCCAGAGCAAGGTTCGACTGGATCGCCGCTGGGAACTGGAGTGAACAGATGATTCCTACCTTCCATGTGGGTGCTCGGGATCTACGCAACCTGGGTCCTTGCGAGTAGTCCGGTGCTCTCTAACCACTGAGCCATCTCTCCAGCCCGGGAAGTTTACCCTTTTTGAAATAAGCCTTTGAAAGAAATCCTATTGGTAGAATATTTTTAAGATTAGATTATTTTAGGAAGATAGAACCCTGTATCATAGTAGAACTGTGTGCATAATCAGAACCACGAAACCAGAATATCAAATATCAGCTTTAGTTTTGTTTTTAATTTTTTAATAAAAATTTATGTTTATTTTGTATTGTGTAAATGAACTGTACTTCTGTATGTATAAGGTGTTGTGAACCTCTGTCCAATGGACAATGCGCGCGAGGTCGAGAAAGTGGTTTGTCAGATTCCCCTGAACGTAGGAGTTCTCTGTGGAATTGGATTTACAGAGGATTCTCAGCCTTCCCATTGAGCGCTTGGGGATCAAAACCGGTGCACTCCCACTCATTAAATCGATCACCAGACAAGCAAGGTCTGTGCTCTAATGCACTTGGCATCTCCCTCTCTCTCAGCTCCCAATACATCTTAGTTTTAACCTTTCATTCAAAATGTGCTTTTCTTTGTTTTTTTTTTTAATGTCAGAAATTGTAAAGAGACCACAATATGTTCCTCAGCCAGGCATGATGTGGGCTCCTACACATTTACATAGCTTAGCATTCTGCAGGATAAGTCCGGAATATTGTGTGCAGATCAAGGCCAAAGCCTCAGGGCTCAAACGAGACGCAAGTCTCAGAATAGATGCTATGAGACACTAGCATACACACAAACAACAAGAACAAAACAGACGAAATAAAAAAGCAACTCCTCAGTTCTTTTAAATAAGTGTGTTTACTTAAAAGATCCAACCGGGCAGAAATCTCAGCAGCCCTAGTTCACCAGAAACTACAGAATGGTTCTGGACTTGCTACCAATGTCCTAATTATTTTTTTCTATATATTGTTATTGTTTTGAGATGAGTGACTAGCCCAGCGTTAACCTTGACACTTCCGCATTTTGGCCTGAACTCTGAATGCCAGGTTTACAGGCCTCTGTCACCTGGATCTCTGGCGACAATCTCCTATAATAATTAATTTGGTTTGTATTTTGTTTAATTTTGTATATGATCCTGATTTTCTGTGGTATGTGTGTTAAGTGTACCATATCGTCATGGAAATGCCTGAAAAGCATTCAGAAGAGAGCATTGGTTCCCATGTGGAGAGCCTGAGGAATTACAGATGGTGTTTACCCTCCAGCGGTGTGCTCGGTAATGCTAGACTCCCAGTCCCTTGTAAGAAACAAGCATTGCTCTTAACCTGCCAGCCATTTCTCCGGCCTTTCTTTATCCTAATTTTATTATTTTGTTTTATCTATTATATACTTACTTATTTTATTCGTTTTTTTAATTTTTTTTTAAGGAAAGTTGTCATACTTTATAGCCTGGGATTTGAAGATCGCTCATAAATTGAGATCTTCTGTTTCTGAACCTGGGGGCCTGGAGACAGCTGGCCACCGATGCCTGGCATTATCCTATTTTTTTTTTGTTTTTGTGTTTTTTTTTTTGGGTCTTTTTGAGACAGGGTCTCACTGTAGCCCACTGTCCTGGAACTCACTATTTAGACAGGGCTGGCCNCAGATCTTTGTGAGTTCAAGGCCAGCCTGGTCTACAGAGTGAGTTCCAGGACAGCTGGGACTACAGGGAGATCCTGTCTCAAAAAAAAAAAAAAAAAGCAAGTGCTTTACCACTGTGCTAGACCTCAACCCCTAATTAGTTTTTTGTTTTTTTTGAGTCCACTTTTACAAAGAATTTAGAGAATTATTTAATCTAGGTCCTAGCTGTCAACTTCATTGGAAAGTACTTGGCAACTGACCCAATGTCAGGAACTAATTTGAATCATTCACTCATTTCACAGTTCTCCATCTCACTGCATGTGTCCAGGCTGCTTGTGAGAACACTGTAAAGTCATAAACTTGTAAGCTGCTTCATCAGTGCTAGAAATTGAATGCTACAGTGTTTCCCTTGGCTTGGAAATCTGTTTTCCAATTGGAATATCTCTGACCCTCTTTGAATTACTACTTTGGCCTGCCTTTGGGCACACTGCTGTATGGCATCAGATGGAAACAGAAACTGTTAAAGAGTTATGTTAGTGCCACATGCATGTGTTAAGTAAAAGAAAACACAGAGAGGCATGCCTTCTGGAATCTTCCCACAGAAAGCAAGCATGCCACAATTTTAAACATTATTTTCACCAGAAGTTTACCCTTTTTTTTTAAATTTTATGTGTATGAATGTACTGTCTGCATGTAAGTAGGTGCACCCATGTCATGCAATGCTTTGGAGGTCAGAAGGGTGTCGGATTCCCCTGGAACTGGAGTTAAAGATGATTCCTAGCCTCCATGTGGGTCCTGGGCATCCAACCTGGGTCCTCTGCAAGAGTAGTCGGTGCTCTTAACCACTGAGCCATCTCTCCAGCCCGGGAAGTTTACCCTTTGAAATTAAGCCTTTGAAAGAAATATATTGGTAAATATTTTTGAAGCATTCTAGATTATTTATATTTTAAGAAGAAACCACTGAGCTTTGGCATAATCAGAAACCAGAATATCATAATATCAGCTTAGTTTTTTTTTAATTTTTAAAAAAATTTTTTATTTTTGTATGTGTATGAATGTACTGTCTGTATGTAGGTTTGTGCACCCGTGTCATGAAATGCCGCGGAGGTCAGAAAAGGGTGTCAGATTCCCCTGGAACTGGAGTTCTCCTGGAATTGGAGTTACAGAGGTTCTCAGCCTCCATGTGGGTGCTGGGGATCAAACCCGGGTCCTCTGCAAGAGCAGTCTGTGCTCTTAAGCACTAGGCTCTCTCTCTCCAGCCCCAATATCAGCTTAGTTTTAACTTCATCCAAAAATGTGCTTTTTTTTTTTTTTTAATGTCAGAAATTGTAAAGAGACCACAATATGTTCCTCAGCCAGGCATGATGGCCTACACTTACAATGCTAGCATTCTGAAGGATAAGTCAGGAAGATTGTGAGATCAAGGCCAGCCTGGGCTACAGAGCAAGTGCTAGAATAGGCTGGTCTATGAGACCCTTGCATCAACAACAAAACAAAACAAAATAAAAAACATCCTCAGTTCTTTTAAATAAGTGTGTTTACTTAAAAGATCCAACCGGGCAGAAATCTCAGCAGCCCTAGTTCACCAGAAACTACAGAATGGTTCTGGACTTGCTACCAATGTCCTAATTATTTTTTTTATGTTATTGTTTTTGAGATAGTGACTAGCCCAGGTTAACCTTGAACTTCCAGCATTCCTGCCTCAACCTCTTGAATGCCAGGTTTACAGGCCTATGTCACCAGACCTGGCTCTCTATAATAATTTAATGTTTTATTTTTTTAATTTTATGTATATGACTATTTTGCTTGTATGTGTGTTAAGTGTACCCATGTCATGAAATGCCTGAAGAGATCAGAAGAAAGCATTGGATTCCCTGGAACTGGAATTACAGATGGTTGTTACCCTCCATGCGGGTGCTGGGAATCTAACCCCAGTCCTCTGTAAGAACAGTCAGTGCTCTTAACCACTGAGCCATCTTCTCGGCCCTTCTTTATCCTAATTTTATTTTATTTTGTTTATCTATTAATCTACTTATTTATTTTTATTAGTTTTTTTTAAGGAAAGGTCATACTTTATAGCCTGGGATTTGAGATCCTCTATAAATTTGAGATCTTCTTGTCTGAACCTGGGGGCCTGAGAAGCTTGAGCACCGATTGCCTGGCATTATCCTATTTTTTTTTTTGTTTTTTGTTTTTTTTTTTGGGTCTTTTTGAGACAGGGTCTCACTGTAGCCCACTGTCCTGGAACTCACTATTTAGACAGGGCTGGCCNGCCAGCCTGGTCTTCTACATAGAGAGTTCCAGCCCGCTCAACGGCTATACATACATAACGGACTCTTGACTCAAACAAAACAACACTTTTGCGAGGATGAGGGATGGGAGCGGGTACAATAGGAATGATACACCCAAAGGTCAGCCATGAAAGTCTTGGTCTTATTTAGATCAGAGATATTTTGTCTCCATTCATACATAGAAGAAGCTGTCTCAAAATTTACTCTGCATGCTCTGACACACTCTTCCTTTTTCTGTTTTATGATATTAAGCCATTGGTCATTCAATTCCACAGTGTCTGCAGCAGGTGGCTTTACATGTTAAGTCCAAAAACAGGTAAAGAGTCAGCTATGACTTCGAGCGTGATGGTGAGAACTCAAGACCCATATTGTACCAGAGGATAATAATATGCCTCTCATGTGGCGAATAGTTTTTTTCTGTTTATCATCTTTTGTAATATACTAAACTACAAAGTGAGATGATTTTAAAATTTTTTCCCTCCTTTTATTTTTTTTTTTTTGGAATTTTTTGAGGCCAGGTTCCTCCCTTTTAGTAACCAGACCTGTTCCATTGGAGACCTCACTTCTGCTATCGATACAGGCTGTCGCTTGAACTCAAAAGATCTACCGTAGCTAATCTGACACCCGGCCAGAGTGCTTGGGGATTAAAGGCGGACGGCACCACCATGACATGAGGACTACTTGCCCTTTCATTCAATATATCCATATGGAGACAAGGTCCAGTACAAGGGAAGGTTAAAACGTCTCATATATCAAACAACAAAATCCAATGAGCGTTTGGAGGCCAAACTTAAAATTAACAGAATAATAAAGAAGTAACTCGTTTTCTTTACATTTATTTAAGTGCTGATTTTGAAGTGGGTTTTTTGTTTTTTGTTTCTGATTGTGTTCAATTGTTACTTGTATTCTGGAAATGTTTTTTTTTTGTCTGTTGCAACCTTGATCTGCGATACCGCGAGGTTTGGTCAGAGAGAGGGGTTGGTTCCCCTGGAACTGGAGTCTCCTGGAATTGGAGTTCTAGACAGTTCTCAGCCGCCATGTAGGTGCTGGGAGATCGGTAACCCGCGGTCCCTCTGCAAGATGAGCAGTGGAACGCTCTTAAGCGTTACGGCCATCTCTCCACTCCCCAGTTTTATGTGTTTTTGAGACAGGAGAACTCCCTGTTACGCCAGAGCTGTGTTCTGGAAACTTACTGTGCTTATGACCATTGGCTAGCCTTGAAACTCCACAGAGAATTCCACCCTCGCCTTTGGCCTCAACACAGTGCGGGATTATAAAGCTATACACCCCACATTTTCCTGCCCTTGCTTTTGCTTTTTCTTATGTAGATACAGTTGGCATCCCTGCACGTGAGGTATTGATGTGCAACCTGTTGTCAGTTTACTGCCCACTGAATGGTTCAGAAGAGGGCCATTTAAAGGCATTGGATTCTCCGCTGGAACTGATAGTTACAGATAGTTGTTAGCCACCCGTGTGCTGGGAATGAAACTGAGGTTACTCTGCCAAGAATATGCCAAAGTGTTCTTTACTACTGAGGCCCTCTCCAGCCCCAATGAAGAATAGTTTAGTTTTTTTTTTTTATGCTGCGATTGAGTGCTAACTTGTCTGAGTGTGTACGGTTGGTTGGCATCTGTGTTGTTAAACAGTCCGCCACAGAGGTCAGAGAAGGCCGGTCAGATTTCACCCGTGGGAACTGGAGAATTAGTAGAGGGGGTTCTTTACAGCCACCATCTGAGGGTGCTGAGGAATAGAACCCCAGGTACGTGCCTCTGCTAATGCACAAGTTAGGCCTCTCGTAACTTGCTGAGCATCTCTTCAGCCCCCCCAAAAGCAAGCTGTTTTTTATAGGTGGCTTGGGAGTGAAACACAGGCCCTCCAATGTACCTGTAAGAGAAAGCAAGTGCTGTGTCGTGGCGTATGTGTGTGGCGCACCGCCTTTTAATCCTGCTTTACCTGAGGCACTGGGGCACGAAAGGCTAGACCAGATCTTGCGTGAGTTCAAGGGTCCAGCCTGGTCTTACATCAGTGAGATTGCCGATCAGCCTGGGACTACAGGAGCTCCCTTGTCCCGACAAAAAAAAAAAAACAACAATAGCCAAAGTGCTTTTTTTACCACTGTGCTAAGACCTCAGACCCTAATTAGTTTGTTTTTTTTGTTTTTTTTGAGTCACTTTTACAAAGAATTAGAGAATTATTTAATCTAGGTCCTAGCTGTCAACTTCATTGGAAAGTACTTGGCAACTGACCCAATGTCAGGAACTAATTTGAATCATTCACTCATTTCACAGTTCTCCATCTCACTGCATGTGTCCAGGCTGCTTGTGAGAACACTGTAAAGTCATAAACTTGTAAGCTGCTTCATCAGTGCTAGAAATTGAAATGCTACAGTGTTTCCCTGGCTTGGAAATCTGTTTTTCCAATTGGAATATCTCTGACCCTCTTTGAATTACTACTTTGGCCTGCCTTTGGGCACACTGCTGTATGGCATCAGATGGAAACAGAAACTGTTAAAGAGTTATGTTAGTGCCACATGCATGTGTTAAGTAAAAAATAGAAAAATCAGAGAGGCATGCGCATTCTGGAATCTTCCCACGACTGAAAGCAAGATGCTGCACCCATGATTTTTTAAACATTATTTTCAAACAGAAGTTTACCACGTTTTTTTTTATTCCACAAACATTTTTAATTTATGTGTATGAAGTGTAACTGTCTGCAGTCACGTAAGTAGGTGCACCCATGTCACTGCAAGCTATGTGAGATGAGTACCAGACCGCAAGCGGATCCCTGGACTGGAATCCCTGGAGTCTGAGGTAAAGATGATTCCTACCTCATGTGGGTGCTCCGGGCATTACCGCAACCTGGGTCCTCCTTGCAGAGTATGTCCGGTGCCTCTCTAACCACTGAGCCATCTCTCCAGCCCGGGAAGTTTACCCTTTGAAATAAGCCTTTGAAAGAAACTCTATTGGTAGAGATATTTTTAGAAGATTCAATAGACTTATTTATATTTTTTAGAAGAAGAACCACTAGTGGTTGCATAATCAGAACTCACGACCAGAATATCAAATATCAGCTTAGTTTTTTTTTAATTTTTTAAAAAAATTGTTATTTTTTATGTGTATAACCTATTTGTAGGTTGATGTCTTTGTATGCTAAGGTTGTTGTGAACCTCGTGTCCATGGACAATGCCGCGGAGGTCGAGAAAGTGTTTTCAGATTCCCCTGAATCTAGTTGAGTTCCTCCTGGGAATTGGATTTACAGAGGATTCTCAGCCTCCCATTGCGCGCTTGTGGGATCCAAACTCGGTCTACACGTCCACTCATAAAATCGACACATGCGACAATGTCTGTGCTCTTAAGGCATGGCTCCTCTCTCTCTCAGCACCCAATACTCGATTTAGTTTTAAACTTTCATCAAAAAATGTGCCTTTGTTTTTTTTTTTTTTAATGTCAGAAATTGTAAAGAGACCACAATATGTTCCTCAGCAGGCATGTGCGGCTCCTACTATTACAACTTAGCTAGCTTCGAGGATAAGTCACGGAATATTGGTTGCAGATCCAAGGCCAACCTGGGCTCAACGAGAGCAATCTAAATAGACTATCTCATAGAGCACAAACTACATAACACAAACAAAAACAAAACACAAATAAAAAAGCAACTCCTCAGTTCTTTTAAATAAGTGTGTTTACTTAAAAGATCCAACCGGGCAGAAATCTCAGCAGCCCTAGTTCACCAGAAACTACAGAATGGTTCTGGACTTGCTACCAATGTCCTAAGTTATTTTTTTTATGTATCCTGATATTGTTTGAGATAGTGACTAGCCCAGGTTAACCTTGGACCTTCCAGCCATTTTGGCCTAGAATCTTGAATGCAGGTTTACTAGGCCTATTCACGGACCCTGGCACTCTCGTATAAATAATTAATGGTTTGTATTTTGTTTAATTTATTATATGTCCTGGATTTAATTTGTGGGTATGTGTTAAAGGTGTACCAATGTCATTCATGGAAATGCCCTGCAAAAGCATTCAGAAGAAGAGATTGGCTTCCCTGGGTGGAGACCTAGGTAATTACCGATGGTTGTTACCCTCCAGCCGGGTGCTGGAATCTGACCCTCCCCAGTCCTTGTAAGAAACAAGTCATGTGCTCTTAACCTGACGCCTATGCATCTTCTCGGCCCTTTCTTTATCCTAATTTAATTTATTTTGTTTATCTATTAATACTTCTTATTATTTTTATTACGTTTTTTTTTTCTTTTTAAGGAAGTGTCATACTTATAGCCTGGGATTTGAAGATCGCTCATAAATTGATGATCTTTTTTCTGAACCTGGGGGCTGGAAGACAGCTGACGCCCCATGCCTGGCATTATCCTATTTTTTTTTTTTTTTTTTTTTTTTTTTTTTTTGGTCTTTTTGAGACAGGGTCTCCCTGTAGCTCCAGCTGTCCTGGAACTCACTATGTAGACCAGGCTGGCCTTGAACTCACAGAGCTCCCTGCCTCTGCCTCCAGAGTGCTGGGATTAAAGGCGTGCCCCACCACATCTGGCTCCTTTCCTAATTTTATATCAAACTCTTAAATACCTCCATTTTATAGACTGTCAAATGTCTCCCCTTGGAGGAATTTCCATCATCATACTTTGCAGCTTCATTACCAGGTATATCAGGATGCCCAAGAACAACATCTTACAGGACAGAAGCCAAAAAGGTTATGATCCATTGGCCAAGTGCACCCTGACACTGAAGTGTCAGGGTGCACTTTCTATTTCTCATCTACCTGTATCTTCCCGTAGCCCTTTGTACAGAGGCTTAGAGGGGCAGATGAATGAGATGGGAGTTTGTTTTATCCACAACTTAGTGGAAGTAAGCTAGTTATTAATTCATATGAAGGAGTATTTACAATGGTAATTTTTTTTCTAGCATCTGCCACATAAAAGCCATCTTTACATAATTTATGAAATAATCTACACTGATTCTTTTGTGCATCTAGAAAAAAGAAATTCTTTGCATAATCATGGTTAGATGATAGATGAATGAAAGATAATTATTTTTATCAGCTCCTCAATGATTAGTAAATGGTACAAAACTGAGCATATCTAATTGCTTCCCAAGAATTCATGGAGAATTGGAAAGAAGAAAATCTTTATGTTCTTTTCTTTTGAGACAGGGTCTCCCTTTAGTCCCAGCTGGCCTGGAGCTCTAGATGTAGACCAGGCTGGCTTTGAACTCACAGAGATCCGTCTGCCTCTGCCTCCTGTCTGCTAGGATTAAAGGTGTGCACCACCACGCCAGGCACTGTTTGTATATTTTCACATTAAAATGCTTTAAATGTTAGTCATTAGTTTTGCTTGCTGATTTTCACACTAAATCAAGAAAAGAAATGAAAAGGAGTACAAGTGGGGGGAGCCATGGATCACTCAAATTTTGTCAAGAGTGCTTCTACAACTCCTCCTAGAGATGCTTCCAAGTAGTCCACTGAATATTATGAGATGGCCAAAAAGGCTGCATAACATTTTAATGCTCTAAATTTCTAGGGGTGTGTTGACAGATACTCTAACCAGAATCAAGAAATTATGCATGCTATTCTGAACAAATCTCTGTCAACCAGACATTAATGTCTACTTGTGTTTCATCTAGTGTTCATTCATTGAATATAAGGATTTTAAGCTGGTCTACCGGCAGTATGCAGCTCTCTTCATAGTGGTTGGAGTTAATGACACTGAGGTAAGATATTGAAAGAGCCTATGGAAGATACAAGACTTTTATTCTGCTTTAGTTGACATTTTTTCCAGCTTGCCTCCCTAAGAGCTAGTAAGTGTCTGAATCTTTATTAAGGCTTGGAGAGTTGTATGGAAGAGAAATACCTAGGAGCTTCTTAGATCAGATGAACAGCTTATAAAGTGGAGAGGCATGAAACTATAGAATGCTTTCCTTTTTGTGTACGGTTGGTGTTTTGGTTTATTTTGATTTTTTAATGTTATTACATTTTATTTATTTGGGGGCAGAGAGACATACATATGCCACAGCACATGCGGAGATCAGAGTACAACCTAAAGGAGTTCATTCTGCACATGCCCCATGTGGCTTTCAGGAATGAAACACAGGTCATCCAGCTGGACGGCAAGCACCTTTATCCTCTGAACCATCTCTCTGGGCCTTTTTGGTGTAGTTTTGTTAGTTTTTATTTATTATTATTATTATCATTATTATTTGGTCCATTTGAGACAGGGTCTCCCTGTAATCCCAGCTGTCCTGGAACTCAGAAATCTTTATCCTCTGAACCATCTCTCTGGGCCTTTTTGGTGTGGTTTTGTTAGTTTTTATTTATTATTATTATTATTATCATTATTATTTGGTCCATTTGAGACAGGGTCTCCCTGTAATCCGAGCTGGCCTTGAACTCAGAAATCTGCCTGCCTCTGCCTCCCAAGTGCTAGGATTAAAAGCAAGTGCCACCACTCCTGGCCTAGGAACTGTTTTTATTTTGTTTATTTATTTATTTATTTATTTATTTTATTTATTTATTTTTTGGTCTTTTTGAGTCAGGGTCTCCCTGTAGCCCCTGTTGGCCTTGAACTCACTCTGTAGACCAGGCTGGCCTTGAACTCACTGAGATCCGCCTGCCTCTGCCTCTGCCTCTCAAGTGCTAGGATTAAAGGCATGTGCCACCATGCCCAGCTTGGAACTGTTTTTAATTCATCCGTAAAAGACTTTGAAATGATATCTCCATTTTTTTTACGGACACAAAGCCACAGCTTTGAAGAGCTTGAGAAGTTGACTAAGGCAGTTGATAAAATCAGAGATAGCATTGAGGACCCTACACTGTGAAGTTCAGTTTGGCCAGATTCATCCTGGACTAGAAAATGAGTCTTACTGGTTAAGAGTTCCTATATTTCCTTCATTAGTAAACATCTTTGTTTTTGTTTCTTTTCTTGTCTTTTCTCTTTAGACATTATCTCATGAGCTGAGGCTGCTAGGATTGTAGGCATGTACCACCACACTATGTTTTTGTGGTCTGGGCACTAAGGCCAGGCCTTCATGAATACTAGGCAGCATACTAGGCAAGCACTGCACCAACTGAGCTACATTTCCTAGCCCCGGGAAGCATCTTATCTAAGCAGGTCACAGGCCCTTTGGAACATCAGTGTGGAAAGTTCACATCTCTATCACTGAAACATGTGATCTAAAACCTCTGGAGCTGACTAGGCACTTTCGTTTTACCCATAGGCCATGCTAAAATTAATTACATCTTTTATTTCAGAATGAAATGGCTATTTATGAATTCATCCACAATTTTGTGGAAGTTTTAGATGAATACTTCAGCAGAGTGGTAAGTCTAAAAATTGGCTAAGAAATTATTTTCTTAGCCCAGTTTTCTAGAAATTGGGTCATTTGGGTATTTGTTTTGTTTGTCTGTTTGTGTCTTTTGAGCCAGCATCTCCCTGTAGCCACAACTGGCCTGGAACTTCTGTGTAGACTAGACTGCCCTCAGCCTCACAAAGATCAAATTGCCTCTGCCTGGATTAAACGTATGCACCACCTTGTCCAGGCATTGGGGTATATCAATATTATGTGTTACTATAGAGGTTTAACATATAAAGGTAAAATAAATGATGCCATATGCTTCTTGTTTCAGTCTTGCTTTGAGTTTCTCTACTGTATCCAAAGAAAGACAAGTTTGATGTTTGCATTTTTTAAAGACGTTATATTCTGAGGCTCTCGTGCAGCAGCTTTCCTTCACTGTCTAGATGATCAGAGCCATAAGGGACCCCGAGGTTTCCCCCATAGATTTCTGGCAGTGAATGCTCCCATTCAGCACATGTTGGACAAGTTTGCCAGGTTTCAGAATTTTTAATCAGAACAAACAAAGTAGAAGGCATTATTAAAATAAAGAACATTTCCTGCAGACCATNTTTCAAACTTAGTAGAGTATAGGTTTTCGAAGTATTCCTGTATGATTGTCTGGATCTTTACTTTGTTGTGATGTTTCCCCTTTCATCATGAATGCTTTTGATTTGAGTTGCTCTTTCTTTATTAGGGGCCTATCAATTTGTTTATCTTTCTCAAAGAACTAGCTTTTGTATTCATTGATTCTGTGTATTGTTTTCTTTGTTCCTATTTCATTGATTTCTGCTCTGATTTTTATTTATTTATTTATTTATTTATTTATTTATTTATTTTGGTCTTTTCAAGACAGGGTCTCCCTGTAGCCCCAGCAGTCCTGGAACTCACTCTGTAGAACAGACTGGCCTTGAACCCACAAAGATCTGCCTGCCTCTGCCTCCCAAGTGCTAGGATTAAAGGCGTGCACCACCATGCCCGGCCAGTCTTAACATTTTTATCTAACTTGCTCTTTACCTTCCCTATGCTATCTTTCCTAAGATGCCAGAGCCTTTTCACCTTAGAAATAATGCCAAGCTCAAAGCAACCTGCACAACTAGTACTTAGAAGATGGAAATAAGAGGCTCAGGAATTAAAGGCTGTCCTTGACTACATAGCAAGTTCAAGCCTGGTTATATGACTTTATCTCAAAATAATAATAATTAACACCATCAACAAGAATCATTTCCATCCAAACTTTTTGCTTGGTTGCTCAAAAATCAACTCCCCAGCAAGGTGTGTTGGCACACACCTTTAATCCCAGCACTCAGGAGGTAGAGGCTGGTGGATCTCTGTGATAGAGGGTCTACATAGAGAGTTTCAGGCCATCCGAGGCTACATAGTGAGACCCTGTCTCAGAACAACCAAAACCAACCAAACAAACAAACCCCCAAAATAAATAAAAGCAAAACAAGAAAAAAAAAAAAACTCCTCTTTAGCTTTATGCTTTCCAGCTGTCTTTCTTCAAGTTTTTTTTTCTTTCTGTATGTGTATGAATGTACTGTCTGCATGTAGGTTGGTGCACCCGTATCGTGCAATGCCGCGGAGGTCAGAAGAGGGCGTCGTATTCCCCTGGAGTTAAAGACGGCTCTCGGCCGCCATGTGGGTGCTGGGGATCAAACCTGGGTCCTTTGCAAGAGCAGTTGGCGCTCTTAACCACTAGGCCATCTCTCCAGCCCCTCTTTAAGTTTTTAAAATAATGATATTAAACTATAATTCATATACCATACAACTTGCCCACCTAAAGTATATAATCATTGCTGGGCATGGTGACAAACGCCTTTCATCCCAGCACTTGGGAGGCAGGGGCAGGTGGATCTCTGTGAATTCAAGGCCAGCCTGGTCTACACAGTGAGTTCCAGGCCAGCTGGGGCAATAGGGAGACCCTTGTCTCAAAAAAAAAAAAAAAAAAAAAAATCCATGGGGCTGGAGAGATGGCCTAGCGGTTAAGAGCGCCAACTGCTCTTGCAAAGGACCCATGTTCGATCCCCAGCACCCACATGGCGGCTGAGAGCCGTCTTTAACTCCAGGGGAATCCTGCCCTTATAGAGGACCCAGGTTCAATCCCCAGCACCCAGATGGCAGCTGAGAACCGTCTGAAACTCCAATTCCAGGAGAACTCCAGTTCCAGGGGAATCTAACACCCTCTTCTGACCTCCGAGGCATTGCACAACATGGGTGGGTGCACAGACCTAAATGCAGACAGTACATTCATACACATACAGAAATAAAAATAAAATCCTTATGCAGAGCAGGCTGGCCTTAATCTCACAGAGATCTGCCTGCTTTTACTTCTCCAGTGCTGGGATTAAAGGTGTGCATCACTACACCAGCCTCTTTACCCAGTTTTTTTTTTTTATCCAGTTTTTAATTGTTTTGTCTTTTTATTCTTGGCCTGAAAGAATTCTTTATATATTCTCTATACTAGTCCTTTATCAAATCTATGATTTAAAAATACTTTCTGTCTTTTTTTTTGTTCTTTAAAAATTTTTTATTTTATTTTAAATTATGTGTACGTGTATGTTTGCATGTGGGTATGTGCATGTGAATGCAGGTGTACATGGAGGCCAGAAGAGGGCATTGGATCCCCCCCCCAAAAAAAGCCAGGTGTGATGGCACATGCCTTTAGTCCTAGCACTTAGGAGGCAGTGGCAGGTGAATCTTTGTGAGTTCAAGGCCAGCCTGGTCTACAGAGTGAGTTCCAGGACAGCTGGGGCTACAGGGAGACCCTGTCTTAAAAAGACCAAATAAATAAATAAATAAACAAATAAATAAATAAATAAATAAATAAATATAAAAATACTTTCTCACCAATCACTGTTGTGCACGCTTTTAATTCCAGCACTTGGAAGGCAGAGGCAGGCAGATCTCTGTGAGTTCAAGGCCAGCCTGGTCTACAGACTGACCTCCAGGCCAGCTGGGACTAAAGGGAGACCCTGTCTCAAAATAATTAAATAAATAAATAAATAAATAAATACACTTTCTCCCAGGCTGCCAAGATGGCTCAGCAAGTAAAGGTACTTGTCACCAAGCCTGCAAGCCTGAGTTAGATCCCTAGAACCCACATGATAGAGAGAATGCTTCCTACAAGTTGTCCTCTGGCCTCCACAAGTATAGCATGGCACAGGTAGGCCCCCTATATACACACAAAGTAAATATATAAATATACAAATATGGAAAAAAATGTTAATCTCCATCCCATGTAGTGTTTTTCTTCTCACTTTTGAGGGCGCCTTCTGAAGCCCAACAGTTTTTCCCCTGAAAACCAATCCATTGTTTATGATTTTAGTGTCATGCTTAGAAAAGCTTTAAATCGCCAAGCTTGGTGGCACATGCCTTTAATCCCAGCACTTGGGAGGCATACGAAGGAGGATCTCTGTGAGTTCAAGGCCAGCCTGGTCTACAGAGTGAGTTCTAGGACAGCTGGAGCTACAGGGAGACCCTGTCTCGAAAAGACCCAAAAAAAAAAAAGGATTTAAATCTACTCTATTGTTTCCTTCTTAGAGTTTTATCATTTTAGTTCATAAATTTAAGTCTCTCTCTGGTTCATTTTGAGTATTCTTTCTGTGCTTGTTTTTGTTTTACACAGGGTCTCACTGTGTAGCCCTGGCTGGCCTGGAACTCACAGAGATCAGAGTCCTAGGATTAAAGGCATGTACCACTACATCCTGCTAATTTTCAGTAATTTTTTTGTGGTATTATGTTTTGTTTTGCTTTGGCTTTTTTGAGACAGGGTCTCCTTGTAGCCCTTGCTGGCCTGTAACTCAGTGTGTTGACCAGGTTAGCCTGGAACTCATAGAGATCCACCTGTTTTTGCCAGCCAAGTGCTGGAATTAAAAGCATGCACCACCATGCCCAGCTGATTTTGAGTAATTTTTATGTGCTGTGAATTACAGATCAGCTTAATTCAATAAATGTTTTTCTTGTTCTTTGCAGTATAGCCCCAAACTGTCCACAAAATTGTAATCCTCCTACCTCTGCCTCCCAAATCCTGGCATTCCAAGCATGTACCACCATGCCTGGCTCCACTTCATTCTGCTTTGCATTTGGATACCCAGTTGTCCCAACAGCATTTGTCTTACTGCTCTTTCTCACCAGTGGATGACTTTGGTACCCTTTTTGTGAAATAACTGATCTTAAGTATAAGGGCTGAGCCAGGCCTGGTGTTACATACCCGTAATCCCAGCATTGGTAATGTGGAGTCAAGAGGATCAGGAGTTCAAGGGCATCTGCTACATAGCAAGTTCAAGGGCATCTGCTACATAGCAAGTTCAAGGGCATCTGCTACATAGCAAGTTCAAGGGCAGCTTGGATTAGGTGAGATATTATCTGAACAAACATTTTAATTAAGAAAAATAAAAGTAAAGGTTTACTTATAGACTCATTTCTGAGAACCTAATAGCCTTTTTTTTTTTTTTTTTGGTCTTTTTGAGACAGGGTTTCCTGTCCAGGTGTCCTGGAACTCACTCTGTAGACCAGGCTGGCCTTGAACTCACAGAGATCCGCCTGCCTCTGCCTCCCAAGTGCCAGGATTAAAGGCGTGCGCCACCATGCCCAGCTAACCTAATAGCCTTTTAAAGAAGAATCAGTGAAGCAGTTTGTATTATTACCAAAGGCCTTCTGAGCCTTGGTTAAACATTCTTGAGAAGTAGTGGTAACATGAGTTTTTTTTTTTTTTTTTTTTTTTGAGACTCTCTTGTATCCCAGGCTAACCTTGAACTTCTGATCTTCCTTTACCATCCTAGTGCTGGCATTACAGGTGTGTGCCACCATGCCTGATTTATACTGTATTGAGGATTGAACCTAGGGCTCTCCATCCCCAACTTGGTATTTCTCAAAACTGTTTTATGTCATTTTGCCTTTTATAATAGGGCCTGGGAAGCCGCTCCTTCCTGAGGCACTGAGAGGATAGTGCTCTGTAATTGGTAATATCAAGTACACTAAAACCAAAAGGCAAAACTCAGGTTCTGAATCATGTTCAGAAATTGTGTCTGCTGCTGAGTGTGGTGGTATACACCTGCAGTCCCCAACTCATGCAACCCTTCCAACAGTAACAAAAAAGAAGGTATATCTTTGCCCAAATTGTATGGCCTGAAATTAATTTGGAAGCTCTTCATGGGAAACCAGCCCCATCCTCATTGCCTATGTCAGTGCTCCCAAAGTCTGGTTCCTCCACTGGCTGGTTAAACTGCAAACTTGTTAAAATACAAACTCTGAGCCAGGCGTGGTGGCGCACGCCTTTAATCCTAGCACTTGGGAGGCAGAGGCAGGTGGATCTTTGTGAGTTCAAGGCCAGCCTGGTCTACAGAGTGAGTTCCAGGCCAGCTGGGGCTATAGGGAGACCCTGTCTCAAAAAGACCAAATAATAATAATAATATAAAATTAAAAAAATACCAACTCTGAGCCTCACCCCATGCCACTGGTTGGGTCCCCTTAGACTATTTTTTTAACAAGCCTTCCAGGTGATTCTGATGTACGTTGAAATTGGGAACCATTACCTTGATGCAAAGGCTAGTTGTCCCTAGTTTCCTAATTCCAGAGATGGAACTGGGAACTTGGCTATTGATTTGGCAAGTCACCTGGTGTAGTCCAAAGCTAAATATGGACAAGATATTCTAGACCATTTCAGAAACTAGCCACATGGGGATAGAGAATAGAAGGCTGGCCTTAAAATCTATCTCTGTATTGAGGCTTAGAGAGACAAACATTATCCATAAAACCTTCATAGAGCTAGAGATGCTGCCTACCTGTGCCACCTACTACTGCAGATGCTAACCCTGTGTAGCTTTGAGCCCTTGAATTGTAGTGTGACTTATAAATCGAAGTCTGGGGGCAGGAGAGATGTCTCAGTGGTTAGGACCACTGGCTGCTCTTGCACAGGAACTGGGCTCGGGTCCCCTCAGCTACATGGCACCTAACAACTGACTATAATTCCAGTGACAGGGTATCTGGCACCCTCTTCTGACCTCCACAGGTACTATATGACACAGGTGTATTTACATACATGCAGGCAATGTGCTCATACACATAAATAAAATAAAAATAATTTAAAAATATTTTTCAAAAAGAAATCAAAATCTTACTGAATTGTAACATGTTTTGATGTAAATCTCTGAACTGGGCTGGTGGTGGCCATATTGACAATACAGCCCTGGCTCCAAAAGGAGACCACTTTCCTGTTAGAACAGACTGGTTGCAAGTGAGGGTCTGTGACCCCCCCCCCCCCAGGCAGTCACTTTCCGGAGATGCTCATACAGGAAGAATGTACTTTCCAAAAATACAAATGCCTAAAACCAGGGAGAATAAATATAGGTATAAGCCCATCACTGCTAAGGTTTTTGGATTATAATATTCAGTAACTTAACATGCTGATTACAGCTGTCATCTTAGGGAGAGTCAGCACCCACGTGAGCCACAGCCGTCCAGATTGAAAGTGGAGGGAAGCCAGGTCGCTATGCAGGGCTTGGACTGCACTGGGGCTGACCCTGCTCGGGATCAAACCACAGCAGAAAGCACAGGAAAATGGAAGCGCGTGGAGAAGAGTCTCGATCTCTGTGGCCCAGAGTGCCTTGTCATCTAAGATTTATTGTTAGTTTTGTGAGTTTGAAACATCCTTCTGGACTTTTTTTTTTTTTTTTAACTGAGTTTCCAAATCTTAATTTGGAGAAGAGTCTTATGCTGTCTTGCCCAAGAAAAGTATCTCAGCATCATATTTTCAAAACCAAAAGCCAGCCGGTTAGTTTCTGGTGGCAGTTCTGTGAGAAGTGTGCTCTGCTGCTATTAGGGACAGCACAGCAGGGTTTCCTGTCCTGCCTTTGACAGACCTGAAGCCTTTCACTTAGGAACTCATTTCTGGAACCATTTTTTTTTTTCTGCATGAAAATGAAATACAATAAGCAGAAAAGAGATGGGTGTGTGGCATTATCCATTTTTCAGACTCACGTTGTATCACACCAGAGTGGAACCTAATGTGAACCATGGACTCTGTGTGGCAATGGTACGTCAAAATAGGCTCATTAGTTATAACAGGTACTTTCTCTGTGACAGGACAGTAAGATTTGGGGAGGCTGCGCACTTGAGCTACTTCTCTACCTTCATCTAAGTTTTACTGTGAAGCTAAAAGGGGAAGAAGGTTCATCAGTGGCCCCCACCGTTAGGGACGGCTGCTGTGAGGGCCGTTTCCTTTTAGACTGTGCATCTGTTTTACATCAGTATGCATCTCCGCATACATCTGACCTGAGATAACATTGATAAGGATGCCTATAGCCTTCCCAAAATATCTTTAGGAGATTGTTTCTAGGACCTCCACTATAGTTGGTACCGAAATCCCTGCAAATACACTACCATTATGTATAAGGGACTTATACATAATGGTAGTGTATTTGCAAATAACCTACCCACATGCTCCCATAAACTTCAACCCAGCTCTAGATTACTTACCAAACTCAATACAATGTAGATTCTGTGTGAATAGTTGTTAGGTTATTTCCAAGATGATGGCATGGTAAAAAGTCTGTACATACTCAGTACAAGCACAGTTTTTCCAAATATTTTACACAGTGCGTGATCGTATTTCTAGATGTGGAATCCATGAATACAGAGAGCTAACTCTATACCACTTTGTTTCATAGGGGTTTTTTTTAATGCGTATTAGTGTTTTACCTACATATATGTACATGTACCACAGGCATGCTTTGTGCCTGCAGAGTCCAGAAGAGGGCATTGGATCTCCTAGAACTGGAGCTACAGATTGTTGTTAAGTACCATATGGATACCTGGAATCAAACCTAGATTCTCTGCCAAGAGCAGCAAGTGCTCTTAAGCACTGAGCCAACTCTACTGCTCCTGCACTCTGACCTCTAAAATTCTAAGCTGCAACTTTCTTTTCTTTTTCTTTTAATCACAGTTCCCAGTTCCGGGCTTCTATTCTAGGGCTACATGCATAGGAGCAGTTTCCTTTACTGCTTCCAGGCTTGGAGGTTACAACAGTCACTGTCTGCTCAGGGTAAAGGGCGGGTCTCAAGGACACCTTCTCACTGTGCATTCCTTTCCTCTTTTTTTTCAGAGTGAACTAGATGTATCCTTTTTCAGTACTGTTTTCCATGGTATGTGGCAAAGCACTCTCCACATCCAATCAGGTAAGCGCCACCAGGCAGGAAGATGATTTAGCAAAATCAAGAAAAAGCACCTACAAGTGACAAGGCAGCCCCGCTGCAGGTGTTCCCAGAGCTCCAGACCCTCCATTTTACAGACATTTCTTTTCAGTCCTTTCTCTTTGGAAGGTTTGTTGATGTTGTATTGCTTCCAAACAAAGTGATGACAAGGCAGTAGTTAATAATTATTGTCTGTTGATGTAATGTAACCATATCAGATAGGTTTGTTGAAAATTTATAGCACATAAAGTGCTTGGCTATTCTCAGAGGGACTGGACTATTAGAGCTGCAGGTATAAATCTCCAGAACTCTCCCTCATGAACAGAAGGTTCAAGGGAGATAAATTGGAGAGTTAAAGAAATTGCTTGAGCCAGGCGTGGTGGTACACACCTGTAATCCCAGCACTTGGGGGACAGAGGCAGGTGGATCTCTGTGAGTTCCAGGCCATCTGGGGTTACAGGGAGACGCTGTCTCAAGAGAACCCCCCTCCCCAAAAGATTGCCTGGCTTATATTACCCCCCTCTCCCCAGCCTTAAATCAAAACTGTCTAAAGAAACAGGATATAGCTCAGAGGTAGATTCCTGCCTAGCATGGGCTTAGCCCTGGGTTTAATCCTAGCACCACAGAACAAAACAGACATGCCCTGGGACCCCAGATATCAGCAGGTACTTACCAGGCTTTTTGTAAGTCTCTGGAGTATGTTAAGGTTTGTTTTGTTTTTTGTTTTATTTTGTATTTGTTGTTTGTCTTTTTGAGACAGGGTCTCCCTGCAGCCCCAGTTGTACTGGAACTCACTATGTAGACCAGTTAGACCAGGCTGGCCTTGAACTCACAGGATCTACCTGCCTCTGCCCTCCCAAGTACTAGGATTAAAAGTATGTGCCACCAATATTAAAAAAAGAGGGAAAAAAAGTATCTGCCACCATGCCTGGAGCATATGTTAAGTTTTAAGATAATTTGTCTTCTTCAAGAATGTGTCTGGTTTGATGCTGGAGAGATGGCTCAGCAGTTAGGAAAGCTTACTGCTCTTGCAGAGGACCTGGTTTGTTCCCACCCAGGACCCACTTCAAGTGACAACTACCTGGAACTCCCATTCTAGGGGATTTGATGCCCTCTTTTGGCCTCTGCAGGCACCTGCACACATGTGGTCCACATAAGTGCACTCAGACACACACAGAGACAGATACATAAAATAATACATAAATTAGTAAAATTTTTATTATTGATTCAAGAATTTCATACAATGTACTTTGATCATATTCAGATCCCTTGCCCCCCTTTTTGGGGGGTGTCTTCTTTGAGAAAGGGTCTCCCTGTAGTCCCAGCTGGCCTGGAACCCACTATGTAGACCAGGCTGGTTTTGAACTCACAGAGATCCACCTGCCTCTGTCTCTGCTTCCTGAGTGCTGCGATTACTGGCATGCACCATCACACCCAGCTGTTGATCTTTGTTCCAAGGCCTATTGAATCTAATTGTTTCCTAAATGTTTCCCCTTGGGTGTGGGTCTACCCCTTGGAATCTCAATCTACCAGGCCAGTAAGAAACACTGACTGTCTCTCTTCCAGCAGCTATCAATCACCAACAGATCTTCAGCTAGTGATGGGGCTTCTGGGCCACCTCCCCGTTCATGCTGGGCCCCCATCTGGCTTGGGTTTGCACAGGTCTTGTGCATATTGTTGTGGGTTCATATGTGGCATCCAGAAAGCACTTTTTTTTTTTTTTTGGTTTTTTTGAGACAAGGGTCTCCCTGTAGCCCCAGTTGTCCTGGTCTGTAGACCAGGCTCGCCTTGAATTCACCTCACAGAGATCTCCTACCTCTAACTCCTGAGTGCTGGGATTAAAGGCGTGTGCCACCACGCCACCGCTTCTGGCTTTTATCTTTCTATCCCCCTCTTCTGCAAAGATCCCTGAGCATTAAGAGGAGAAAGTGTGATATAGGTGTCCCATTTAGGGCCATGCACTCCACAGTCTCTTATTCTTTGGATGATGATCAATTGTGGTTCTCTACTAGTCCCCATCTCCCATAAGAAGAACCTTCTCTAGTGATAGTTGAAAATGTGTTTATGTATGGAAATAATACTAAATCATGGTGAGTCTGTTTACCACTATGTCTGTTTAGCAGAATGATAGTAGTAAGTTCTCTCCTCTTGCCTGTGACCTGACTAGCCCCAAGTTTTTGATCCTGATAAGAATATCAGCTATGGTCTCCATCATGTGAAGTGGGCCTTAAATCCAATTAGAAGGTGGTTGATTACTCTCAAAATTTTTAAATATTTTTTTTAATTTTTTATGTGTATGAATGTACTGTCTGCATGTAGGTCTATGCACCCGTGCCATGCAATGCCGCAGAGGTCAGAAGAGGGTGTCGGATTCCCCTGGAACTGGAGATAAAAATGGTTCTTAGCTGCCGTGTGAGTGCTGGGGATCGAACCCAGGTCCTCTGCAAGAGCAGTCAGCACTCTTAACCGCTAGGCCATCACTCTAGACCGCTCATAATTTTCATACCATTATTGCACCAGTGGGTTCCAGAGGACTCAATGCCCTCTTTTGGCTCTGTGGGCACCTGCATGCATGTAGTGCACATAAACTCACTCAGGTACACATATATATGTATAAAATAATAAATATAATAAGCCGGGCATGGTGGCACACACCTTTAATCCTAGCACTTGGGAGGCAGAGGCAGGCGGATCTTTGTGAGTTCAAGGCCAGCCTGGTCTACAGAGCAAGTTCCAGGATAGCTTGGGCTACAGGGAGACCCTGTCTCGAAAAGACCAAAAATAAATAAATAAATAAATAAAATGAAAACATTTTTGGAGACAGTTTCACTGTGTAGGCTTGACTGGCCTAGAACTTGCTGTGAAGACCAAGTTGGTCTTGAATTCACAGAGGTACACCAGCTTCTTCCTCCTGAGTGCTGAGATTTACAAGGTGAATTCTTGATCCTACACTTGTCCTCCAGCTGTCATGGCAGGAGCTGCAGAGGACTAGTGGGGGCTTTAGTTGCCGTGGCCATGCCACAGTGAGTTCTTGATTTAAGATCCTCAGGGCTGGAGAGAGGGCTTTCAAGATCCAACCATGAGGACACACTCCTGGCAGCACTTAAACAAAGGAGGTCCAAGCCCAGCCTAGGCTACATAAGGATTGACAGGCAGATAGGCAGGTAGATAGGTAGGCAGGCAGGCAGGCAGGCAGGCAGGCAGGCAGACAGACAGATATATAGAGATGGGATAGATGGGATGGATGGATGGATGGATGGATGGATGGATGGATGGATGGATGGATAGATAGATAGATAGATAGATAGATAGATAGATAGATAGATAGATAGATAGTAGGTAGACAGACAAAAAGCAACCAATTCTAGCATTCCAAAGCTGGCATGGTTTTTAGTCTTCTGTTTCATGCTGTGTATGGTCTGTGATTCTGCCACCATCTAGGATGGGGCTCTATAGATGACAGCTCACAGACCACAGAGACTGGTAATTGGCACAAGGGAGATTCGTGGATATGCTGCGTTTAGGAACCCAGAGCCCAGCTTTTGATACTTTATTAACTTTTTTTTTTTTTTTGTCTTTTTGAGACAGGGTCTCCGATACAACTTTGTAAAACTCCACATACATTGTGAGGTTCAGAACACTGTTAAGAGAAGCCATCCACTGAAATCAGCTTCTTAGTGAATTGTTCTTAGGAGCATCTCCGGTGAATATAGTCTCAGACAGGAACCATTCCCATGGGAATCTGTCCTTCTCCAGGGAAAGGGATATGAATGGGACAGATCCCACAGTCTGCTTCCAGACTTTTCTGACTCCACAGCCTTCATCATCTCCCTTTTTCTTGTATTTTAATGTTAGATAGAGTCTATAGCCTAGGCAGGCCTAGAACTCACTGTATAGCCCAGGCTGGCCTCGAACTTCTAGTAGTCCTTAGACACTCAAGTTCTAGGATTATAGGTGTGAGCCATCATACTCAGCTATTTCCTTTAAATGTGTTCTCTGAAGCCTCAAAGTGCCACACTTATCAGCTACCATCCCTCCAGTCCTTCTACTTTACCCTACCCTCTCATCCTATGTATCTGAGTTCAAGAACAGTGACAACAGGTTATGAGAAGCAACAGGAGTTAGAGATTTATGTGACCTAGCATAGGGCCTAGTGAAATTATACCTGGACATCCCATCATTCTCAGATGAAGTGCTTAAGGAAACCCTATTTTAGTTTTTTCCTTTTTTTGGTATTTTTGAGGCAGGGTCTCCCTTTTAGTGCAAGCTGTCCTGGAGCTCGCTCTGTAGACCAGGCTGGCCTTGAACTCACAGAGATCCACCCACCTCTACCTCCGAGTGCTGGGATTAAAGGCGAGCACCACCACGCCGGGCTGGAAAACCTATTTTAAAGATATATTTAGCTTGGGCATGGTGGCAGATGCTATAATCTCACCACTTAGGACAAGGCAGCAGGATCATGAGTTAAAGACTAGCCTGGGATACAGATTGTGACCTTACTTTCAAAAACAAATAAAAATAGGTGAGTTTTGATGCATTTCTGTAATCTGAGCACTTGGGAAGTAGAGACAGAAAGATCAGGAGTTCAAGGTCAGTCTCAGGTACATACAGAGTTTAGGGCCCCAGCTAAATGAGACCCTGTCTCAAAAAAGAAAAAAAGAAAAAAAAAGGCATAGTTCTTTTCAGTGGCCTCAGAAGGGATGATACAAACTCAAATATGAGCAGACGAATCTGTCATCTGTGCAGGACACTCATGGAGTCTTCAATATGTCTTTTTTTTTTTTGGTCTTTTCGAGACAGGGTTCTCCCCTGTAGCCCCAGCTTGTCCTGAAGTCACTCTGGTAGACCAGGCTGGCCTTGAACTCACCAAAATCCGGCTTGCCCCTCTGCCTCCCAAGTGCTAGGATATAAGCGTTCGCCCACCACACCCCGCATCTTTCTTTTTTTTAAGGAGAAATGTGAACACAGCGGTCATTAGCTGGAGCTCTTACTACTTTAATGTAAAAACATGGAAATTAAGCCAGGCCAGGGTGAGCGCACACCTTTAATACCTTACACTTGGGAGACAGAGAGGGGCAGGCGTTGAGTTGCAAGGCCAGGCCTGGTCTAAGAGCGAAATTCCAGGACAGCTGGTCGGCGGTGGGCACAAGTTGAATCAATACGGAGACCGTTCTCGAAAAGACCAAAAAAAAAAAAATTAAACACAAGTTACTGTAATAAATAACAAAGTTAAAATCTTTACAATGGGAAGCCAAGGGACATGAGTCTGAGTCTAGAGTCAGCCATTTTGGTGTCTGGGCTCTGCCTAGAATGGTTCTGAAGGCTCCATTTGACTCTGTTACTCAGTCTTCTCACTTTTTAAAGGACAGTTGGCTGACGTTGGTATTAAAGGACCACATTGGCTAGGCCAGGCACAAGAGGTGATGTGTATAGCGTACTCACACCTATAACCTCCCCATCTGGAGATAGACATCAGAGTTCCAAAGCCATCCTTTTAACTCAACAAATTATAGCGCAGGCCATTCTCAAGGAAGCTGGCGCTGGAACACCTTACGATACCACTTCTGAAAACACGGTTTATGAACCAGAGATCAGACTAGGATCCATATTATGTTCAGTTCTGATCTGCTTTACACTGAAATCTCAAAAGTTCTCATGGTTTCAAGGTTGAGAGAGACGACTGTATTTTTTTTTTTTCCTAGACACTTTTTTTTTTTTTTTTGAGACAGGTTTTCCCTGTAGCCCCAGCTGGCCTTGAACTCACAGAGATCCACCTGCCTCTGCCTCCCAAGGGCTAGGATTAAAGGCATGCACCACCACACCCAGCTGTTCTTTGCCACCATGTAGGTGCTGAGAATTGAACCTGGGTCTTCTCCAAGAGCAGTTGGCACTCTTAACCACTGAGCCATCTCTCCAGCCCCAACTGATGATGATTTACAAGTGTACTCCTTGGGAAGTTGTTTTTAGTTTGTGGAAGTTCATGAGGCCCATAAATGAAACACTGCCATAAGACTAGAGTCAGCCATGTGCAGTGCAGCCTAAAGGAGGTTCTCTCCCTAGTCACTCCAAATGGCAGCTGAAGTGTGTTCTGTTCGTGCTACTGCCATGAGGTTTGGCATATAGGATACTATTTTTTTGTCCCTGCTCACTTGGCATATGGCCCATATGCCACTAATCATGGCTCCACCAGTGTGTACAAGTTGCTCATAAACCAAACCTAGACATCAACAGCTGGATTCTTACTTTAAAGGAGACATGTGATTCCAGGCAGACATCAGCTCTCAGGCCTTTCCCTTGCATCGGATTTGGTCTGTGGTTTGCACATGTAGTTCCAGAACTTTGTGATGAGAGTTTGAGCCAAATACACAGTCAGGCAGTCACATGCCCACAAGTCACAATGACTTCACTGAGTAACTCATGTGTCCAGGAGGTTGAGAAAATCAGGCTTGCTGAAAGACCTTATCTCTGCAATGTAGGGATGTAAGTGATTGATATGATTCAGAAGTAAATTCTGATTTGAATTTCAAAACAATTGGGCAGTTGCTCAAGGGGACATCTGAGTGGAGCTCATTTATTTGCCAAAGATGGAGCAGTTTGACCATAATTTAATCCAATAGATAAAAATTAGCCAGGCGTGGTGGCACACTGGCACTACCTACTGGCACTCAGGAGGCAGAGGCAGGCGGATCTCTGAGAGTTCAAAGCCATACTGGTCTACATAGTGAGTTCCAGGACAGCTGGGGCTACAGGGAGACCCTGTTAAAAAAATAAAATAAAATAAAATAAAATAAAATAAAATAAAATAAAATAAATAAATGAAATTAGATTTCCTCCTGTATCAGAGAAGATCACAGCAGAAAGTGACTTAAGGATCTCACTGCCCTTAGTGAATACGCCATGGATGGGGGATATGGCTTTGTAGGCCTTTTGCTTCAGGTTACCTGTGCCTCTAAGTTGTGTAACTGAACATTAGCCTGAGCTTCTGATCCTTCTGTTCTCACCTCCCAAGTGCAGGAATTACAGGTGTGCACAACCACACCCAATTTATGGGGTGTGGGCATCAAACCCACGGCTTCATGCTTGCTATGCCCCAGCCCCTCACCCCTTTCTGTTTGTCTGGCTGCCATTCTCACTTTTGTCTCAGCTTGTAAGTTCTGGCTTCTGGTTCTGGTGAACAAGTTTGAGCCGAACATTCATTCCAGCCAGTCCCAGTTTGGCCTGGGACAAAGCAATCATCTATATAATTGGAAGACATTATTAATAGGTCTATCAGAGCAAAGCCTTTTTTTTTTTTTCTGGGTCACTTAAGGACAGTTCCCATAGGCTCTTGAAAACAGTTTATTCTGCTAGAGGGCTATGTGCACAGGGCTTAATGAGATGTGACCAGAGTCTAATGGAAACTTGAGTCATTCACAGGTTGTCCCATTCTCTGTAGACAGACTTCACTGAGCAAATACAGTAGAGACTCTGAACATCAGGAATTGTTGAACAAAATCAGGCAATGATTTGCTTTACAAAGATTCACTAATTATGAAATCCCCTAGTGCATTTAATCACCTATTTTGATTAAATTTTGTCTATTTGAAACAGCTGTTAGGTTTTCATTTTTTCTCCAAGGAGCTCTTTAGAGATGGAAACTCCAGGTTTCAAAGATTAAGGGACATTAAGATTAAGGAACATTCAGCCACGGCCGTTGTCTCCTTCCATTCCTTTCCCTTTCCCTTTTTCCCTTTCCTTTCCTTTCCTTTCCTTTCCCAGTCACCATTCAGATGAAAGGGTTCTCTCCAGGGAGTCTGGCTCTTTGTAGTTTACCATTGATGGTACTTTCTCCTTCCCCATGCACTAGACTTGCTATCTAGGAAGAACACCAGTAAGCTTAGTGGCTTCATAATTTGAAAATTCTAGAACTATTTGTGAAAGAAACTCAGAACTTTCTTTTTGGAAATTTAGTTAGCATGTCTCTCCTTTATTCCTTTCCCTTCAGAACTATTTTTACTTTAGCCTGACAGAGAAGACAGCTGGAGATACAGAACTAGGCATCTGTTCTGGGGTAGATGCTTGGGAAGCACATCCTCAAGAGAAGCCTGGAGAGCTCAAGCCCACTTGGTTAAGCCCAGTTCTGGTTTTTACCAGTTCTGTGACCTTGGCCAAAGACAAGCTGTTTGCTCCTCAATAAAATGAGAATCAGACACACACACACACTAAAGTAATATATATTAGGACTTAAACATTAACACAACACAGTGCCTGAAACACACTAAATAGCCAACAAACGATTGCTATTCTCAAGTTACAGCATCTGAGGTTGGATCATTTTCTTGCCAAATGTTATTCTCTCTTAGCTAGATTCACACTCACTTTGGCTAACAAAATGTAGCCGTTGCTAGACTGGAATATAGTCAGAGGTAGAGTGTTTGTGTTGCATGTGCGAGGCCCTGAGGTCCATCTACTAAGCACAAATACATACACACATGTATTATGATCAAGGAACATCCAACCATGCCATTTTCTCTTTCCAGTCCCTTTCCTTTCAAAGCCAGCTGTTTCCCTTCAATGCCTACTTAGCCCACTTGCTTACCCAAGGTGAAACTAGGTGTGTACATGTATATGAAGGTCGTCTCTAATATAAATACAGAAAGCTCTCATATTAGCTGGGTGTGGTGGCACATGCCTTTAATCCCAACACTCAGGAGGTAGAGGGAGGAGGATCTCTGTGTGTTCAAGGCCAGCCTGGTCTACATAGCGAGTTCCAGTCCAGCTGGGGCTATAGGAAGACTCTGTCTGAAGACCAAACACCCCCCCCCCAAAAAAAAAAACCCCTCTCATCTTTAGGTTTATTTTCTGCAGGAAAATATGTCATGATCCTTTTTTTTGGGGGGGGGGTCTTTTTTGAGACAGGATCTCCCTACCAGGCTGGCTTTGAACTTGCAGAAATCTACCTGCCTATCTCTGCCTCCCGAGTGCTGGGATTAAAGGCTTGCGCCACCATGCCTGGATCAAATGATACTGTTAATATTTGTTTAATTTTCAAACTAGCTGGGTATGGTAGTACACACCTTTAATCTGAACACTTAAGAGGCAGAATCTCTGTGAATTCAAGGCCAGCTTGGTCTACATAGTGAGTTCCAGGCCAGCTGGGGCTACAGAGAGACCCTGTCTCAAAAAGACCAAAAAAAAAAAAAAAAATCAAACTAATTTCCTTAATATGACCCTAGATAATGTTTAATCTGGATAAAGTCCACATAATTTTGGATGAGATGGTGTTAAACGGCTGCATTGTAGAAACTAACAGGGCAAGAATTCTTGCCCCTCTGCTGATTCTTGATAAGATGTCAGAAAGCTGAATACAAGATCTGAGACCTGAACATCATGGAACACGTCTCTCTCAACATCTATGCTCTGAAGAATCACAAGACAGAACATCCAGCACTATAATTATTCCCCATAGTTCCCAAAAAGACAAAGGATATTTTAAAATATGTACAAAGAAAAATTGTCTCTAACTGAAACACAAGATTTCATTTTTGGGGGTTTTTTTTTGAGACAGGGTCTCCCTATAGTCCCAGCTGGCCTGGAGCTCGCTATGTAGACCAGTCTGGCCTTGAACTCACAGAGATCTGCCTGCCTCTGCTTCCCGAGTGCTGGGATTAAAGGCGTGGGCTACCACGCCCAGCTAATTTCATTTTTTTATGTGTATGAATGTACTGTCTTCATGTAGGTAGGTGCACATATTTCATTTTTTAACCGTCAGTGTGCTGTTCTCCCTACTTCTCCTTTTCACAGGAACAGGGAAATAAGAGACTGGAGGGAAATGTGTGGCAGTTGTCCATCAGCCAATAAAATTTCATTGAAGTTGCCTTGAAAAATGGCATTTTGAGTAAATTGTCTTGTGCTTGCTATCTTTGTCTTTCCTTTAAGTCTATCAAGCGGGCCATGGTCTATAACTTGCTATGTAGACCAGATTGGCCTCAGAGCTCCACCTGCCTCTACTTCCAAGTACAGGGATTAAAGGTATGTACCAAGCCTGGTCCCAGCCTCCAAACTTTTTTTTTTTTGTAGTATGTGTATGAATGTACTGTCTGTATGTAGGTTTGTGCACCTGTGTCGTACAATGCCGGGAAGGTCAGAAGAGGGCGTCGGATTCCCCTGGTACTGGAGTTAAAGACAGTTCTCAGCTGCCGTGTGGGTGCTGGGGATCGAACCCGGGTCCTCCGAAAGAGCGGTCGGCGCTCTTAACTGCTAGGCCATCTCTCCAGCCCCCAGTCTCTAAACTTTTATCTTGCTGAGGAAACCTTATCTTAGACCAGTGTAGAAGTAGGAATCTACAATCGCAGTGCACCACCAGCCTTTTTAATACATGGTTTCATCTAGGGTCTCAAATTTCAAGAACGACCTTGAATCTCTGGTCTTCCTGCCGTTATCTCCCTAGTGTGTTGGGGTTATAGGCATGCACCACCACACAGAGCTTACATAGCACTGCAGGGTCAAATCCAGGGCTTTGTGAATGTTTGCCAGACATTTTACCAACAGCTTCATCCCCAGCTTCCCTCCTCCACCCACCTTTTTTTTTTTTTTTTGGTATTTTTGAGACAGGGTCTCCCTGTACCCCCAGATGTCCTGGAACTCACTCTGTAGACCAGGCCGACCTTGAACTCACTGAGATCCACCTGCCTCTGCCTCCCAAAAGTGCTGGGATTAAAGACGTGTGCCACCACACCTGGCCCTCCACCCACCCCTTTTTTAATTAATTAATTAATTATTTTATGTTATATGAATGTACTGTCTGCATGCAGGTCTGTGCACTTGAGGAGGTCAGAAGAGGGCGTCGAATTCCCCCGGAACTGGAGTTCTGGAATTGGAGTTACAGACAGTTCTCAGCCGCCATGTGGGTGCTGGGGATCAAACCCTGGTCCTCTGCAAGAGCAGGCGGTGCTCTTAACCGCTAGGCCATCTCTCTGGCCCCTCCACCCACCCCTTTTAAAAAGATTTTTGAAATAGGGTCTAAGTTGCCTAGGCTGGTCTTGAACTTTTGGATCCCATTATGATGCCAGTCTCCAGAGAAGCTAGGATTACACTCCTCTACCAAAGAGTCCCAGCTAAAATCTTTTCTTTTAAACTTTACAAGGTGAGCTTGGGGCACATACCTGTAATGCCAAGACTCAGAAGGCTGAAGCAAGAGAACTGTTAATTTGGGGCTGGGGAGATGACTCAGTGGTTAAGAGCACTGATCTTGCAGAGGACCTGGGTCACCCACATAGCAGCTAACAACTATAACACCAGTTCTAGGGGACCTAACACCCTCTTCTCACCTCCATGGGCACTATACGACACAGTTACACTTATGCACATGCAAGTAATACACTCATACACATAAAAAATAAACAGGCCAGGCGTGGTGGTGGTGCACGCCTTTAATCCTAGCACTCGGGAGGCAGAGGCAGGCAGATCTTTGTTAGTTCAAGGCCAGCCTGGTCTACAGAATGAGTTCAGGACAGCTGGGGCTACAGGGAGACCCTGTCTCGAAAAGACCAAAAAAATAAAATAAAATAAACAGGCCATGCTCTTGCAGAGGACCCAGGTTCGATCCCCAGCACCCACATGGCGGCTGAGAACCTTCTTTAACTCCAGTTCCAGGGGAATCCAACACCCTCTTCTGACCTCTGAGGCTTTGCACGACACAGGTGCACTAACCTACATGCAAACAGTACATTCATACACATAAAAAAATATTAAAATTAAAAAAGAATGCTATTTAAAAAATAAATAATGCCGGGTGTGGTGGCGCATGCCTTTAATCCTAGCACTTGGGAGGCAGAGGCAGGTGGAACTTTGTGAGTTCAAGGCCAGCCTGGTCTACAGAGTGAGTTCCAGGCCAGCTGGGGCTACAGGGAGACCCTGCCTCGAAAAGACCAAAAAAAATAAAAATAAAAATAAATAAAAATAAACAGGCCAGCCGGGTGTGGTGGCGCACACCTTTAAATCCTAGCACTCAGGAGGCAGAGGCAGGAGGATCTTTGTGAGTTCAAGGCCAGCCTGGTCTACAGAGTGAGTTCCAGGACAGCTGGGGCTACAGGGAGACCCTGTCTCAAAAATACCAAAAATAAAAATAAAAATAAACAGGCCAGCATAGTAAATTCTAAGCCTGCCTGCTCTTTGGTGCTAAATACTGTCTCAAAACAAAAACAAGAGACTGGAGACATGGCTCAGTGGTTAAGAACACTGGCTGTTCTTGAAGACCTGGGTTCGAATTCAAGCATCCCCAGTTCCAGGGGACCACTTTGCTGGGTCTCCTCAGGCACTGTAAGACAGAGATGCACTTATATGCACTCATACACATAAAAATAAATTTTCTTTTTATTTATTTATTTATTTATTTATTTATTTTTTGTATGTGTATGAATGTACTGTCTGCATGCAGGTCTGTGCACCCGTGTCGTGCAATGCCGCGGAGGTCAGAAGAGGGTCTCGGATTCCCCTGGAACTGGAGTTCTCCTGGAATTGGAGTTACAGACGGTTCTTAGCCGCCATGTGGGTGCTGGGGATCGAACCCGGGTCCTCTGCAAGAGCGTCGGTGCTCTTAACCGCTAGGCTATCTCTCCAGCCCCAAAAATAAATTTTCTTAAAAAAGAATTAACCCCTCCAAACAAAAACCAAGTTCATTCCAACATGTTCCTGAAAACTACAGAACTGAATTTTACTTGCCAGTTTCCAAAAAAGTTGGGCTGTAGAGATAGCCTAGTGGTTAAGAGCACGGACTGCTCTTGCAGAGGACCCGGGTTCAATCCCCAGCATCCACATGGCAGCTAATAACCGTCTGTAACTCCAATTCCAGGAGAACTCCAGTTCCAGGGGAATCCGAGACCCTCTTCTGACCTCTGCGGCATTACACAACACGGGTGCACAGACCTGAATGCAGACAGTACATTCATACACATACAAAAGTAATAATACGGGGCTGAAGAGATGGCCTAGCGGTTAAGAGCGCTGACTGCTCTTGCAGAGGACCCAGGTTCGATCCCCAGCACCCACATGGTGGCTAAGAACGGTCTTTAACTCCAGTTCCAGGGGAATCTGACACCCTCTTCCGACCTCCGTGGCAGACAGTACATTCATACACATTAAAAAAAAAAAAGTAATAAATTTATAAAAACAAAACAAAAAAGTACTTGATGCTCACTTTAAGGATACTTAGGAATTAACTTATGTTATTATAATCAAATAATGGTTAAACATTAAATAAAAGATTATTATTCCATTTTCTGTTATATTTTGTTTAGACAGGGTCTCATGTACTCAGGACTGGTCCTGAACGTGTGTACCTGAGGATGATCTTGAATTCCTGATTCTCCTGCCTCCAACTCCCAAGAGCCCCTAGAGCTAGGGTTACAGATTACCCACATTGGGCTATAGAACATTGTTTTTTTTTTTCTTTTGGTGTTTGTGAGACAGGGTCCCCCTGTAGCCCTAGCTGGCCTGGAACTCACTTTGTAGACTAGGCTGGCCTTGAACTCACAGATTTGCTTGCCTCTGCCTCCCAAGTACTAGGATTAAAGGCATGTGCCACCACACCTGGTGGCTACAGAACATTTTAAAGGGTTCAATTTCCTAATAAACTTACTAACAAAATTTAGTTCCAAGTTGAAAAAAAAAAATGAGACTCACCAGTTGGCATAAAATAAAACCCTTTCTTCCCCCCTTTATTTTTTGTTTATTTTTTTTGAGACATTGTCTCCCTATAGCCCCAGCTGCCCTGGAACTCACGATGTAGACCAGACTGGCATTGAACTCACAGAGATCCACCTGCCTCTGCCTCCCGAGTGCTGGGATTAAAGGCGTGTGCCACCACTCCCAGCTCTTCCTTCCCCCCTTTAAAAATTTGTTTTTTAAATTAGCATACAAAGTATCAGATAAAAATATGGAATGTTTCACAAACTTGGTGTCATCCTCACACAGGGCCATACTAATTTTGGTATGGCTCTAATTTTAGTGTATGTGCTAAAGTGAGTACAGCTCTTTTTTTAAAAAACAAACAAAAAAACAAAAAATACACCTACATCTTAGAAGCAAACTAAGTCACTACAAAACAATGCCTTGTTCTCCGCTAAACTCTATATGCTTTTGCTACTCAGGCAACATACTATACAGAGATGTTTTTGTTAAGGAAGCAGAGGCAGACGGATCTTTGTGAGCTCAAGGCCAGCCTGATCTACAAGAGCGAAGTCCAGGCCAGCTGGGGCTACACGGAGACCCTGACTCAAAAAGACAAAAAAAAAAAAAAAAAGCATATGTTTGTGCACACTGGAGTGGGAAGTGAAGTATATCGGAGGAAGCAGACTTATACTGTGTAGTACTTGAAAGGTTCTTCCATTTGACCTGGGGGAACAGTGAGTATTAAGTTGCCATGGTCTGGGGAAAGCCCCATCTAGATCAAAGACCTTCAGCTGTCGTGCTGAGACACAGCAGCTGGGAAACACTGTCCTAGTTGGTAGGCACTTAATCAGTACCACATTCAGGTAACTGCAGAAACTGGTACACCAAGAAGTAGCTAGGGAGTGAATAAAATTAATTTTTGGGTCACACTAAAATAGTAGATGAATTATATCTCGGCACAGATTTTGGTATCTTTAGAGAATAGTAAAGAGTTTTAAAAATATTAGACATCATAGGAAAATATACTTGAGTTCAGTGTATCTGGAGACCCTAGAAGACATGTAACACTTGACTCACCAAAATGAACCATGATGTGACTGTATTTAGAGGCTGTGAAATCATCTCACTTCATTAAGATACCTACAGTGATTTTTCACTTATAAAATACTTTCAAAACAGGACTCACCAGCTTATCCACTACAGTAAATTTCTAGGCTAGGGTTAGCAAAGTTATATAATGGACCAGATGAAACCATATGGTTTCTGCTATCTACTCCACTTGGCCACTGTAGTACAAAAGCAACCATATATGGTCCACAAGAGAATGAACAGGACTGCATTCTAAGAAAACTATTGACATTAAGGCTTAAATTTAAATTTCAGAGCTGGAGATGTAACTGGTAGAATGTTTGGCTAGCATGCGTAAGCCCCGGGAAACCCAGTACCACATAAATCAGGTGTGGTGGTACACACCTGCAATCCCAGCACTGGGGAGAGGGAGGAAGGAAGATGAGAAATTTTGCACCCTCCCACCAAAAAAAAAAAAAAA
>VZQC01003457.1:2698782-2763468 GCA_009823505.1 Rhizomys pruinosus | reverse complement strand
AAAAAAAAAAAAAAAGGAAAAGGAAAAGAAAGGAAAGGAAAGGAAAGGAAGGAAGGAAGGAAGGAAGGAAGGAAGGAAGGAAGGAAGGAAGGAAGGAAGGAAGGAAGGAAGGAAGGAAGGACATGGCTTTGTGTAGTAATTTCACAAAACTAAAATTGAATAACAAAATGAAAAGTATTTGGTTAAGCTTTTAGGTCTCATGACTACAGTGAACATGACATGACAGTTCTGTACGCTGCAAACATTTTAATGATTATTGTTGAGCATACATTTCAGAAATTTACTTCAAACTGCAACAAGTTAAATAAATGTTTATAATATACAAAGAAAATACAACCAAACATAAAAGTTGCTGTTAAGTGTGCCTTGCACCTAGACCAGTGTTTCCCCCTCCCTTAATATATCTTTATTTTTGAGTTGCACAAACACACTTTAGAATTTTATCTTTATAGAATGGCATTTAGGAAAAAAATATGCTCCCACCTCAAAGAAATAAAAAGGTTGTGCATGATTATATGCCAAACAAATAGAGAACACTAGAACACTCTGATAGTGCAGGCAGCATTAAAAAGAAAAAGAAAAAGCTTGAGGTGCTCATTGACGCTCTATGTTTTAAGGAAGCAGTATTTTTGACCGAGTAGCTAAAAAAGCCAGCAAAACAGGGTCAGTGATGGCAACTGTAGTGTATAGAGTATGAAACAATGACAAACTTGTTACAAACATATGGTTAGAAATTTACCAATGAACACTGAAGATCTGAGAAGCTGCTCTTTGGAACAGTTAAGTGAGGACCACCTTTTCCAGTCACAAAAGCCCTTGTAAAGCAACACAGTATCCTGTGCTGTATACCTGCTGGCTGGGTAGTTAAAGGATTTGTTTTGTCATTAGCAGCTAATTAATCCATATGTTCTCAAAGCCTTAATGGTGGAAAACGAGGCAAGTGTCATTAGCATGGAAGATCATTCACTTCTCTGCACACAAATACAAGAGGCTTCACTAGGATTTCAAGTCTCTGATAGCTCCATTGCACTTCAAGACTCAATTGAGATGAAAACCTTTCTCCATTGTAGCAGCTAGTAAGCGTTCTCTCATGATCTCCTCAGAAGAATATTCAGGCAACTTAAGATAATGCACACATGTATTGACTGATGGATAGCTTGCATCAGTAGCATCAACCTACAAAAACAAAGGGAAAATAGAAGATTGGTACATTTATCTTTTCTACTTGAATCCAACCTTAATGTAATTAAATTCCATTTGAATTTCCCACTAGCTAATTTCTACCTTTCGTACAACCGTGAGCCTGGGGTGCAGGTTAGCCAGTCCACCTGGGGGTAGAGTTGAACAGCCAGTGGTAAACTGCAAGAATGCCTTCCTTTCATCTGAGGACATGCCACATAAAACCCTCACAAACCTAAGAAAACCAGGACTGGAAAAACAAAAACAGAAAAACAGCTATACAGATCTGACAGCAGTCTAGAATGAAAAAAACACTACCAGTACTTCAGTACTTTAAGCTAAGCCAACAAGTCCACCCTCCCTCAAATAATATCCACATGTCAGGAGAATAACACTTTTTTTTTTTTTTTTTTTTTTTTTTTTTGTTTGGGTATTTTTGAGACAGGGTCTCCCTTTAGTCCCAGCTGGCCTAGAGCTCACTCTGTAGACCAGGCTGGCCTTGAAATCACAGAGATCCACCTGCCTCTGCCTCCCGAGTGCTAGGATTAAAGGCATGTGCCGCCACGCCCGGCTTAAAGATAGTTCTTAGCTGTGGGTGCTCTGTCAGCACTCTTTAACTGCTAAGCCTTCTCTCCACCCCCTAATCTATTTTCTTAAGTAAAATAATCAAATATCTTGGGCTGGAGAGATGGCCTAGCAGTTAAGAGCACCAACTGCTCTTGCAGAGGACCCGGGTTCGATCCCCAGTACCCACAGGGCGGCTGAGAACCGTCTTTAACTCCAGTACCAGGGGAATCCGATGCCCTCTTCTGACCTCCGAGGCACTGCACAACACGGGTGCACAAACCTGCACGCAGACAGTACATTCATACATATACGAAAATAAATAAAATAAAAAAAAAAAAATCAACTCTCTTGTGATTCTTTTATGTACTGAAACATTACCTTGCCAATGAAACAAACTATCAATATATGCAAACAATACAAATTTATAAACACAATGTTAAAAAGAAACCAAAATATATATAGACTGTATGACTTCACTTATTAAAAGTCAAAAATAATAAAAATTTATTAGTGGATTTTTTAATTGCTAGGATAGAATACAATTAGACAAAGGACTTATACCTGTCACGTGTATAGCCAAGCTTAGGCTCAGTGTAATTGATAATGTCCTCAGCTGCCCAGGATGGCGACTGGTTTCCACAAAGAATCATCTGGACTTCCTCATGGCTGAAGGAACTTAATTTCTCCATTGGAAAAACCTTGTTAAATCCGTCTATATATACCCAAAACACACACAAAAAAACCACACAACTCAATTTCCAGGTTATGATTTCAAAATGCCAAATTTCAAATCCAAATATTTTATAGATGATAGCCCCTGGGCTAAAGAGATGACTCAGAAGTAATTCTTGCAGAGGACCTGGGCTCGATTCCCAGCAAACACATCAGAATCCAACTCCTTCTCCTGACTTTGTGGACATTTCATGACAGGGGCGCACTTACACACATGCAGGCAATACATTAATACACATAACATAAAAATTTTAAAAAGAGGATGATAGGCCCTAAGAGCAATCTCTGGCACCACAAAAAAGGAAATCAATGCTTAATATCATAAAATGTGAGCAGAGAGAATATTTGGTCACTATGGTCAACAGCTAAATTCTTTTTTTCAGTCTTTTTCAAACAGGGTTTCCCTATAATCCCAACTGGCATGGAACTTGCTATACAGACCAAGCTAGCCTTGAACTCAGAGATCTCCTGTCTCTGCCTTCTGAGTGCTGGCCTTGAAGGTGTGCACCACCATGCCTGGCTTCAATTTTTTATTTATTTGGTATTTTTTGCATGACAGGGTCTCCCTACAGCCCCAGCTGGCCTGGAACTCACCCTGTAGACCAGGCTGGCCTTGAACTCACGGAGATCCACCTGCCTCTGCCTCACAGGTGCTAGGATTAAAAGCATGCACCACCATGCCAGGCACTAAAGACAGTTCTTAGCCGCCCTGTGTGTGCTGGGAATCGAACCTAGGTCCTCTGCAAGAGCAGTTGGGTGTTCTTAACCACTGAGCCATCTTTCCAGCCCTAATTCTTTTCTTTTTTAGTATTTATAATTCTTTTGTGTAAGTTCATCATATGCATGTGCATGACAAAACAAATCCCCTAGAACTTGAATTGCATACAGTTATAGCCACTATGTTGTGCTGGAACTGAACCCAGGACCTCTGCAAGATCAGTTAGTACACAGTACTGCTGAGCCATTTTTCCAGCCCCAACATCCAAATTCTCATTATAACTATCCAGTCTGAACTCACCAGCTCTATGTCACACAAATACCCAAGGTTATGTTCATGCTTTCAAGTGATTTACAGCGTAACTGACCCTCATCATGTAAAATAGCATGTATGCAACCTTATGTCCACTAACAAATGAAGAAATAAGGACTAGAAGTGAGTCTTCATTACTACAGAGGAATAAGTGAAAGGTGTATTTCAGCTTGAGAATGTCCCAACATGTCCTGAGTACCATGGCTATCTGGAAGACAAGAACCTAGGAGCATGTTCAAAGATCACCAGCAGTCTGGACACATTATAATCTCAAGCTTCCCCAAAGTTAAAGGAAGTTGGATTGTCCTTTTAAATTACCTCTGAAGGCTTCCATCTGCTTCTGAATACCTGTATGCATACAGAAGTCAAACATCAAATCCACATATTCTTCAGCATTATCCATTGTTATCATCTGCAAAGGAAAATTTGCCAGTATTATTATTTATTTCTAGGATGATTTAAGTAGCAAAACTGGCTTTTTTTTTTTTTTTTGGTCTTTTTGAGACAGGGTCACCCTTTAGTCCCAGCTGGCCTGGAGCTCACTCTGTAGACCAGGCTAGCCTTGAACTCACAGAGATCCACCTGCCTCTGCCTCCCAAGTGCTGGGATTAAAGGCATGTGCCACCAAGCCCAGCCTAAGATGGTTTTTATCTGCCATGTGGGTGCTAGGACTCAACCCAGGTCCTCTGTAAGAGCAGTCAGTGCTCTTAACCGCTGAGCCATCTCTGCAGCCCCCAAACTGGCCTTTTTATTTTATTTTTTTTTTTTTGGTCTTTTTGAGACAGGGTCTCCCTGTAGCCCCAGCTGTCCTGGAACTCAACTCTGTAGACCAGGCTGGCCTTGAACTCACAAAGATCCGCCTGCCTCTGCCTCCCAAGTGCTAGGATTAAAGGCATGCGCCACCACACCCGGCCAAACTGGCCTTTTTAAAGAGCATGTTTGAGAGCTTAACTATACTAAGAACAAAATCTTTACCTCATCTTCACCACTTGGCTTGAGATCCACAGCTGTAAAACCATATATTCTTGAAGAAGGGCAAAACTGGAAATTTAAACTGAAAGGACAAAACAGATTTCATTACCACTCAGCAACTGTTGAGTGTTTTGTTGATTGTAATACCACTGCTGAAATCACAAATGCTCCCATATTCCAATGGTGAAACCTACACACCACTGTAAATACAAGGCCTGTTTTATTATTTATTTAAAATACTTTGGGGATTGGAGAGATGGCCTAGCGGTTAAGAGCACCGACTGCTCTTGCAGAGGACCCAGGTTCGATCCCCAGCACCCACATGGTGGCTAAGAACCATCTTTAACTCAAGTTCCAGGGGAATCCGACGCCCTCTTGTGACCTCCACGGCACTGCACGACACGGGTGCACCAACCTACATGCACAGTACATTCATACACATAAAAAATAAAATAAAAAAAATAATTTGTAATTTTTATTTTATGTGTCTGAGTGTATTGCCTGCATGTATGTAAGCACATCCATATCATGCAATCTCCTCGGAGGTCTGAAGAGGGTGTCAGATTTCCTGGAACTGGAGTGATAGGTAGTTGGGAGCTACCATGTGGTGCTCACATTCTCTACAAGAGGAACAAATACTGCTGAGCCATTTCTCAAGCCCTGTCCCTGCAGCTAAGCTGAAAACATGAAAATGTACTTGAAAATAGGACAATTACGTATGTAAAAAATAATTTAATCAAGAGCTGCAGTGTCTGAGTTAGTTGATACCTCCATTAATGGCTTATATAACAATCATTTCTGGGTTTTGAAAAGTAGGCTATATATTAAGCAATAAAGTAGTCAAAATACCATTGGGTTTTTATTTTTTATTTTTTTTTTGAGACAGGATCTCCCTACAGCCCCAGCTGGCCTGGAGCTCACTCTCTAGACAAGCTGGCCTTGAACTCAGATCCACCTGCCTCTGCCTCCCAAGTGCTAGGATTAAAGGCATGGTTCTTAGCCACCATGTGGGTGTTGGGAATTGAACCCGGGTCCCCTGCAAGAGCAGTTGGCATTTTTTTTAATTTTATTTTTGTATGTGTATGAATGTACTGTCTGTAGGTTTGTGCACCCGTGTCATGCAATGCCGCGGAGGTCAGAAGAGGGTCTCAGGATTCCCCTGGAACTGGAGTTCTCCTGGAATTGGAGTTACAGACGGTTCTTAGCCGCCATGTGGGTGCTGGGGTCCTCTGCAAGAGTAGTCGGTGCTCTTAACCGCTAGGCTCTCTCTCCAGCCCTGAGCAGTTGGCACTCTTAACCACCGAGCCATCTCTCCAGCCTCTGGGTTTTGATTTTTTGCACACTATATAAACTTACCATATTTGAAAATTCAGGTGATTTTCCCAAAGATTAATGACTAATAAATAAGCTTTTCTCCTTTCCCTCATCCCTCCCTCTTCTCCCCATCCCCTTCCCTTTCTTTCTTGTAGCCAAGAATAACCCTGAATGTCTGATTCTCTGCCTCCACCATCCCAGTGCTAGAACTACAGGCATATGCATGCCCCAAGGACCAGTATTAAGGCAATAGGTGACTGACCTAGGAGGTTTTCATGCATGCTAGGCAAGCTCTATACCAACTGAGCCACATCCCTAATAGCATAATCTTTTCTATTACTAATAAATCAAAGGTTCAAATAGATATTCAGTGTTTTTTCTACTGTCAACCATTGTGTCCCACAGACTCTTCACTCATATGTCACAAATCAACAGGCAGAGAAAAGGAAACTTTCAAGTTTACTCACTTGTTAGGTTGAAAAAACAACAATGAAAAAAAAAAAATATATATATATATATGATATATAAATCTTACCCTAAATCTTCTATGCTAAGTGGAGGTCCAGAACCTGATGGATTCTTCAGCACTAATTCCTGTAATTTTGTGTTCTTCTCATCTTCAGAAAGACCTCTGTTGCTTAAAATCTGACGCCTCTTGACAGCAAGGTCTTTAATTTCTTTTAAAAATCTGGCTCTGTGTGGATTTACTAGTTCAAAATCTTCCCAAGTTAAAATTCCATTAAACCAAGCTGGGGGTTTGGGCTTAGGGGGGTCAAGAATAAATTCTGATTTTGAATCCTCTTCAAAGCTTCCTACTGAGAGGGAATCATGACCTTCTTCCGTAGAAGCTTCAGACTGACTTTCCATACAGTGTAAGTCTCTGTCACCTCGTGATTCATAAATCAGTTTGCTCATATTGCTTTTAATGTCACCCATACACATAAGTTTAAAGAAAGGCTTAGAAATAGGTAAGTCCACAAGTCTATTGTCTTGAATACATTTGGCCAAGAAAATCCCAAGGAAATGAAAGAGTTTTGTGATCCTTTCAAGCTCATCACTGTCTTGGGGAAAGGGTGCTGTGAACAGTCCACATGATCGCTGCACATAATAACCAGGAGGTTTCAATCCACCTCCAAGATCAACCTAATGTTTTAGAAAGGAAAATACAAATAAGTAAATAAAATAAACAATATAAAGCATCACTATCTATGAAAGAAATTCGGAAGCATGAAGCATCTTTATGAATTTAGCTATCTCTATCTCTAAAGGCATATGTATATTATCTTTGGGGAACCAAATTTATAACTTTAAAATCAATCAATCAATCAATCAATCAATCAATTATTTATCTATCTATTTTGGTCTTTTTGAGACAGGGTCCCCCTCTAGTCTCCCAGGCTAGCCTGGCGCTCACTCTGTAGAGCATGCTAGCCTTGAACTCCCAGAGATCTGTCTGCCTCTGCCTCCAGAGTGCTGAGATTACTGGCATGCACCACGCCTGGCTTAATTTATTTTTATTTTATGTGTATGAGTGCATTGCCTGCATGTATGTAAGTGCACTTGTGTTGTGCAGTGCCAGCAGAGGACATTAGGCAGCCTCGGTTCCCCTGGCACCAGAGTTACAGATGGTTTTCTGCTGCCATGTGGGTGCTGGGATTCGAACCCAGGTCTTCGGCAAGAACAGCCAGTGCTCTTAACCAGTAAGCCATTTCTCCAGAACCCCCCTTTAAAAATATTTTCGTAATACCAAAATTATTCAATAATAAAAGTAGAGGACAGCCTGAATGATATAGCAATATCCTGGCTCAAAATAAACAGGGCTGGCAAGATGGATCACTGGGTAAGCGGCCAAGTTCAATCCCTAGGACTTATTTACATGGTACGAGGTGAGAACCAACTCCAACAAGTTGACATCCACACCCACACCATGTCATGTACACTCTGACATATACATACCCAAATCCATATACATACCCAACACAAAATTTAAAAATTATTAAGCCAGTAAAGGCACATGCCATCAGGATGGATGGCCCAAGTTTAATTCCTGAAATGCACAGGCTAGAAGGAGAGGTTTCTGAAAATTGTCCTCTGAACTCCAATATATGCTCTGGTACTTGAGAGCACAAACATACATTCACATTCTTGTACTCTCTCTCAAAATAAATAAATAAATGCCTTTTTTTTTTAAATGTAAAAAAACTGGAAAAAAAAAAAAAAAAAAAAAAAGAACTGGCAATGTGGCCCAGCGGTAGGTCACTTGTCTAGCATCAATAAGGCCCTGGGTTAGTTCCTCAGCCATCAGGAGGGGGTAAAAATTTAAAAAGCAAACAATAATTAAAAAAAGTAAGAGGAAGCCGGGCGTGGTGGCGCACGCCTTTAATCCCAGCACTCAGGAGTCAGAGGCAGGCGGATCTCTGTTAGTTCAAGGTCTACAGAGCAAGCTTCAGGTCAGCTGGGACTAAAGGGAGACCCTGTCTCAAAAAGACCAAAAAAAAAAAAAGGGTCAGAAAACCTAGCATATGTCCTGAAAGCATAACCTATTTTAACACTTTCTGAACTCCAAGTCATAACTTAAAAGCACAGATGAGACATCAATCTTACATGACGAGATTCGTCATCCGGAAAGTTATCATCACAAAGCCAAGTTCCCAAGTCAGTCCTCTGGAATTCTGCTGCCACAAGAGCATAAAACTCTAATGTGGGTCCCAAGCCAGTTCCTTCTTCTCCTAAAAATTCAACCTAAAACAACAAACAAGTGGTGGAGAAAAGTACAAGTCAAGTACAGCATTCTGTTTTTTTTTTTTAAACAAGAAATTTGTGCCGGGCGTGGTGGCGCACGCCCTTAATCCTAGTACTTGGGAAGCAGAGGCAGGGGGATCTTTATGAGTTCGAGGCCAGCCTGGTCTACAGAGTGAGCTCCAGGACAGCTGGGGCTACAGGGAGACCCTGCCTCGAAAAGACCAAAAAAAAATAAAAATAAAAAAAAATAAAAATAAACAGGCCAGCCGGGCGTGGTGGCGCACGCCTTTAATCCTAGCACTCGGGAGGTACAGGCAGGCGGATCTTTGTGAGTTCAATGCCAGCCTGGTCTACAGAGTGAGCTCCAGGACAGCTGGGGCTACAGGGAGACCCTGTCTCAAAAAAAAAAAAAACAAAAACAAAAGAAAATAATAATTTGTTAGATATGATCCTTCTCCTGGACAGTAATGTAGTATAAGCAATACAAAAATTTGATTGTAGGTTTTCTAAGGAAGGATGTCATTTGTTGTATACTACTCCACCATTAGGCACCATGCTGAGCACTGTTCATACATTAATTACCTCATCTAACAACTCTGAAAACCTCCTTAAAGTCTTCTGGCTGTATTCTACCTCAATAAAAAATGATAGCAGAATTTTGAAGAAAAATTACAGCACATGGTCAAAGAAAAAAAAAAATTTTAAAGATTCCCTAGTTAAGAGCCCAGAGCCGGGCGTGGTGGCACACGCCTTTAATCCCAGCACTTGGGAGACAGAGGCAGGCCCGCCTTGCTCCACAGAGCAAGCTCCAGGCCAGCTGGGACTAAAAAGGGAGACCCTGTCTCAAAAAAAACACAAAACATACAACAGCCAGGCGTGGTGGCGCATGCCTTTAGTCCTAGCACTTAGGAGGCAGAGGCAGAGGCAGGTGGATCTTTGTGAGTTCAAGGCCAGCCTGGTCTACAGAGCGAGTTCCAGGACAGCTGGGGCTACAGGGAGACCCTGTCTCAAAAAAAACACAAAACATACAACAGCCAGGCGTGGTGGCGCATGCCTTTAGTCCTAGCACTTAGGAGGCAGAGGCAGAGGCAGGTGGATCTTTGTGAGTTCAAGGCCAGCCTGGTCTACAGAGCGAGTTCCAGGACAGCTGGGGCTACAGGGAGACCCTGTCTCAAAAAGACCAAAAAAAGAACAAAACAAAAACAAAAACAAAAAAAGGAGCCCCGTGTGGTGGCCTGAAACTCACTATGTAGACCAGTCTGGCCTCAAACTCACAAAAATCTGCTTGCCTCTGCCTCCCAAGTGCTGGGACTAAAGGTGTATGAAATTCATGATATAACAGGAAGACCCAGTCTTAACAAAACAAGATTTTCTAGGTATAAAAATGTAAGGCTAGAAAAATAAGTTAGAAAGCACAGAAAGTTTGTATACAGTAAGTCATAAGGCCTTGTACACCTAAAAACATAACACACCTGTCAAATCAATTTGTGAACCAAAAGATCAAACTAGCTTATGCACATCTGTAATGGGATACTATGTAAATTTGGCAAAATCAGCCATGTCCACAAAAGGATCTCTCAAGTAAGTATCATGACTTTCATACAGTCACTAGCTGTGACACCTCAACACACCACACACAATTTAGGTGAAGTACTATTACAAAACAATGTTCTCCAAAAATGCAGATTATCTAATAGCATCCTTTATGGGTAATGTTATTTAGTCCAACTTGTTAAAGAAATTTGCTGGGTGTGGTGGCCCACATCTTTAATCCTAACACTGGCAGAGGCAGGCGGATCTCTGTGAGTTCCAGGCCAGCAGGGGCTACAGGAAACACTGTCCCAAACGACAACAATAACAACAACAAAGAGACATTAGTCACAACCCAGACTTTGATGACAAAAGTGTGAAAATATTCTTTGCTGTTTCCTGGCCTGACCCCTGAGGACGTAGACCAGCATCCTCAAGCCACTGCACAAATGAGAGAAATCTCTCTTCATGTTTTTCAGACATGGTTTTACAGTGGAAGACAGAGATTAATTACCTGGGTCCCATTCATTAATTCTTGCTAAAAGAATCATTTTGCCGGGCATGGTGGGGCATGCCTTTAATCCTAACACTCTAGAGGCAAAGGCAGGTGGATCTCTGAGTTCAAGGCCAGCCTGATCTACATAGTGAGCTCCAGGGAGACTTGATCTCAAAAAGACAAGGGAGAGAAAAAAAATCTTATTTTACATGAGGTTACCTCAAGAACTGATTTCCGGTCTGCATGTATCTGCATGACATTCTCAGCCCACTCCATGAGTGATTCACCACGTGGAACTTTAACTCTTTCATGCTTGAGCCGACCAACTCTAAACTCCCCAGGATCATCTCTCCTTACACTGCTGGTGGTCCTTGTTCGTTCCACAGTAGCCTCCCGTCGGTTTTGTAACCACACTATTGCTCTGAAACAACATAATATGTACTATGTACTTGTAGCATGCTTTAATGGCTGAATGCATAATTAAGCCAGCAACAGAAGACAAAGATTTAAGAGATTGGGGGGGCGGGGTCTTCTTGAGACAGGGTCTCCCTGTAGTCCCAGCTCATCTGAACTCACTATGTAGACCAGGCTGGCCTTGAAGTCAGAGATCTGCCTGCCTCTGCCTCCTGAGTGCTAGGATTAAAGGTGTGTGTGCGCCATCTACACCTAGCTTTTTTTTTTTTATGTGTATGAATGTGTACTGACTGCATGCAGGTTTGTGCACCCGTGTCGTGCAATGCTGCAGAGGTCAGAAGAGGGCGTCAGATTCCCCTGGAACTGGAGTTAAAGACGGTTCTCAGCTGCCATGTGGGTGCTGGGATCAAACCCAGGTCCTCTGCAAGAGTGGTCGGCACTCTTAACCAGCCTAGCTAGGTAACTTTTTACAGTAATTCCTTTACTAAATAAACAAATATGGGCTAACAACAACAACAAAAAAGTCGGGTGTGGTGGCGCACACTTTTAGTCCTAGCACTTGTGAGGCAGAGGCAGGCGGATCTTTGTGAGCTTAAGGCCAGCCTGGTCTGTAGAATGAGTTCCAGGTCAGCTGGGGCTACAGGGAGACCGTCTCGAAAAGACCAAAAAAAAAAAAGGGCTGGAGAGCACTGACATGGTGGCTAAGAACTCCCAGCACCCACATGGTGGCTAAAAACAGTCTTTAACTCCAGTTCCAGGGGAATCTGATGCCCTCTTCTGATCTTCATAGCATTGCAAGACACGTGTGCACCAACCTACATGCAGACAGTACACTCCTACACATAAAGATCTGTGGTACAGTCAACACATAATATATAAAAACATGTCTTGCAAGGTGTGATGGTACACGCCTTTAATCCCAGCCCCCAGGAGGCAGAGGCAGGCAGATATCTGTAAGTTCAAGACCAGCCTGGTCATGTAGCGAGCTCTAGGCCAGTTGGGACTAAAGGGAGACCCTGTCTCAAAAAGACAAAAAACCCCAACGAAGTGGTTATCTTCTCTTTTGCACACTTTATTTGGGTGTATGAGTGCTTGCACAAGCCAAAATCAGAGGACAACCTTCAGTGGGAATGGGCACACATGTGGAAGTCCGTAAACAACTTCTGGGAGTCAGTTCCCTCTTTCCACTGTAGGTTTCAGGAACTGAACTCTGGTGCTTTTACCCACTGAGTCATCTCACCAGCCCTACTTTATTCTTTTTTTTTAAGCACACAACCAATGATTGTGTCTTTTGGACTGTTGCAAATATGATTCCCCCCACCTTGAAATTTAAGAGCAGACCACCCTGGTTAAGGGGTTCCACAATTTCCCTCTGATAAACCACTAAAAAGATGTTGCAGGTATGAAATAAGACTGAGCCACGTGAGGAGCACAGCCCTTTGGACTCCCCCACAATTTCTCTAGCATTCACTCATATCTTGGAAGCACCTGAGAAAAGCCGCCAAGAGGGTTTAAGAATGCAAAGCCCTACTTTTATTCTAAACATAGCTTATCCACTTAAACAATCTAAGAAAGAGCCTCAAACTAGGAATATCAAGATAAAGTTGCAGTCTCATGTGCATAAATTCCTACCCCCAAATTAGCAAGATACCTTTATTTGGAATGAAATGATAATTGACAACAGGCCATATGAATGATGACACTCAAAGGCCTGTATTATATTTTTTGTAAATTTAATTGCAGACCAAACCACTAAGGAGTATGAGAATTGGTTTTCTCTCCTACAAAGCAGAAATCACGACTCCATTTACTGCAACAGTTCTATGATTTCATGTGTAAAAATGTTTTGTGAATGGTATTTTTAAAAGGTAGCAAACTAACTTAGTGAAGAAAATAGTTAAAATTCAATATAATTTCACACCTACATTAATAGAGTAGACAAGGTATATAACCATTCCACAAAATATTTAATACCTATAGTACACTGTTTTTAGGTGCTTCCATGGCAGTAGTTAACAAAACAGCCAGAAACCTCTACAGTCATGAAAGTGAGATGGAGGAGGGAGACAGAGAACAAAATTAAATACACTGGTACATTAGATGGTGTTAAGATGAAACAGTCAGGGCAAAGGATGGGGATGTAACTCAGTGATAGAGAACTTGCCTAGCATGTATGAGGAACTGGATTTGAATTCTAGAACTATATGAAAATGTTGTTTGCCAGCATTTAGATTGATACTATTAAGAATTTTATCAGGCTGGGTGTGGTGGCGCACGCCTTTAATCCTAGCACTCGGGAGGCAGAGGCAGGCGGATCTCTGTGAGTTCAAGGCCAGCCTGGTCTGCAGAGCGAGTTCCAGGACAGCTGGGGCTACAGGCACTGTATGACATGGGTGCACTTATACACAAGCAGGAAATACACTCATATATGTAAAACAAAAAAAAAAAAAAAAGAATTTTATTAAAGAACTGTACAGGAAATGTTAGTGATGGAAACATTTGATTCAATCCACACTAGTCCAACAAAGCATACATATGCAACTGAAAATGGAAAACTTTTAAATGTGGACAACTCTACAAAAATTAAAGGTTTTGCCGGACGTGCTTTAATTCTAGCACTTGCGAGGCAGAGGCAGGTGAGTTCAAGGCCAGCCTGGCCTACATAGTGAGTTCTAGGACAGCCTATGTAGATCATGCTGGCCTGGATCTCACAGAGATTCACCTGCCTCTGCCACTTGAGTTCTGAGATTAAAGGCGTGCACCACCATGCCCCACTTCCTCCATCAATTTTAACAGCATATTCCTACATTTTGAATTTATATAAGTCTAGAAACATCAAAAAATGTACTTCTTACCTGGATGCACCGAATGCTGTACATGTGAAGTAAAGCTGTCTAGTTTCAAATGGTATTAGAAAAGGACACTTGCTGGTTAATTGTTCACACCAGTCTGGAAGAGCCCCACTTGCCAATGCCAATGGTTCCTGCAAATTAACAGAAAACAATGCCTTAGTGCTAAAAGGCATTAAATGTAAACAATAATAAACACAGAAGACTATATGACCCAGAGTATTTAGGGAAGCAAAAGATAGTCAAAGGCATAAAAGGAAAAGGTGAACATGAGAAACCCCCAAATTAGAGTGCATCCAATATGATTTTATTACCTCAATCTGCTGCAAAATTTTTGTGGTAATTTTTTTACTAGTAAATTCATCAGGTGGAAAAGTAAACTGAGGCTGCTCATCACCATCTGTAAAATTAACATAATTAATAAAAATATAAAACAACTTTTTTCAAAGTGCTATTGAAAGAAAATTAGATTTTTTACAGACCTTCTTGGGCTATTCTTGAGTAAGGATCACTTGCAACTATATACAGAATTCGCAGAAGCTGAAGGACATCTTCTACTCCACAAGAGCTCTGTCCATTGCCGGCTTTAGCCTGAGGTTGTTCTTTTGTTAAATTGAGAATATCACTACTATGAAGAGTAGAAATGGTTCCCTGGTTTAATCCAGACTTTGTTCCATGCTCACAAAAATCCTAAGAACCAATTACCAAAATTAGCTGTTAGTCACTTTTTTTTGTTGTTAATCACATTTTTAAGAAAAGCAATACATTAATCTATTAGTACTACTGAGAAATAGTTGGAATTTTCAACAAAAAAAAAGCCTGCTTCTTTTGAAGAAAAACACTATCACACAGAAAAAAATTCATTAAAAACCCTTAAGACCATTAATAAATTATAAGCATCATAAGCTTTTGTCTACTCAGATCCAGTGCCACAAGCAGTCTGAATTTTTTGCATTGGCACATTAGCATGCTCATTCAAACTCTTCTAATTAAAAAAGTATATAATGAACCTTCTTCCTTAAGCACTTTTCAGTGCTAGAGATGGAATCTAGGGCTTTATGCATGCTGGGTAAGTGCTCTGCCACTGAACTATACCCTTAGCCCCTTGGTTTTAAAGCTGCAAAACAAAGCTCAAAAGCCATTCCCAATTAAACCGTGTTTTAATGCTAATATATACCTTATATGCAGCTATGAGCTGAGAACAATTTCTGTTTTTCCTAATACTTTTATTAGTGCCAGTTAATTTCCAGTGGCGCAGGAAAGCGGCGTCTGCATTCTTCTGCAGGTAGGTTATCAAGTCATTCTTTGGTAATTCATCAGTGCCAAGATACTGTTCCACATGCTCTATAGACCAGCAACCCTACAACAGGAAAAACCAAATGTTGGCCTTTCCCAGTGATGAGCTCTATGGTATTTCACATGCATCATATGAGGTAGCTTTAAGATCATGCACTTAATCTACCTTAAAGAACCCAATGTTAGTTTCCTTGGTGTTCAACTGAGCTAGACTTTCAGTTTTTCTTTTACTGTTTTTTACTAAATAGCTAAAAATAAGACCCATTTTCTAAAAGAACTTACCATTTTTCCATTTTCCTTTTCTTTATCAGAATCCTTCATTTCTCTGTACATAATTCTAAACATGAAGACATTATTCAAGTTAATTCATAAATAAAATGATTTGTAGTTACTTCCAATAAAGCTCTGCTCTTTAAGAATAAATATTAATGCAGTCATTCACTAGAGATATACTTAAAACACTGAACTCAAGAAGTTCCTAGTCAGTGCTCTGCCACTGCACTACATCTCCAACCCTTGCTTTTGGAGACAGACTCTTACTCTGTAGCTTAGGCTGGCCTCAAACTTCTGATCTTCCTGACATTGCCTCTGCCTCCCAAATGCTGGGGTTATAGCCATTGTGTCACCATGTCTTGCAGAAGAATTTTTAAGAAAAAAAAAAAAAAATACTGCAAAGAAAGCATAAATCAATCAGGTATGATAGTATATGTCTGTAATTCTGCTGCTGAGGAATGGGAGAGTAGAAGGAAGAAGGATCAGAAGTTCCAAGTCATCCTCTGCTACACAGCAAGTTTGAGGCCAGCCTGGCTAAATGAGATCTGTCTTAAAAAAAAAAAAAAAAAAAAAAAAAAAGTCAGGCATGGTGGTACATGCCTTTAATCCCAGAACTCAGAAGGCAGAGACAGGGAGATCTCAGTGAGATTAAAGCCAGCCTAGTTTACGTAGTGAGCTCCAGGCCAGCAAGGACTAGGGATATAAGGAGACTCTGACACGGGGGGAGGGGGGAGAGAAAGAGAAAAACAAAGCATACATCAAATTAAGAGTTTAGGTTTAATTAATTCTTTTTTTTTTTTAATTCTTTATTTCTGTATGTGTATGAATGTACTGTCTGCATGCAGGTCTGTGCACCCATGTCGTGCAATGCCACGGAGGTCAGAAGAGGGCGTCAGATTCCTCTGGAACTGGAGTTCTCCTAGAATTGGAGTTTCAGACGGTTCTCGGCCGCCATGTGGGTGCTGGGGATTGAACCCGGTTCCTCTGTAAGAGCGGTCGGTGCTCTTAACCGCTAGGCCATCTCTCCAGCCCCAAGTTTAATTATTTCTTAAAATTATCTGTGTATTTATGTGTGTATGTGCATGTGGGTACAGGCACAGCATGCATATGGAAATCAGAGGAGAGAACTTTAAGAGTTGGTTCTCTTCTTCCACAATGGGGACTGACCTCAGGTTGTCAGGCACCCTTAGCCACTAAGCCATCTCACCAACTCCAAATGTAGAGTTTTTGAAGCTGTGAATGCTCTAGATACCAAGTGTATTAACTTTTTGTACTGTCATAACAATAAAATGGGTAAGAAACAGTTTTTCTATGACTAGATGAAAAAAGGCTAGGAATCACAATGACAAGAAATTCTCATGTTCTAAGGCACTGAAATCAATTTTCAAACTCCAAAGGAAAAAAATGTTACTTTTATTAGTGTCATCTAGAATTATGAATTATTAAAATACTATGAAAAATTAACAAAAAGAAAATCACAGTAAAATAACAATTTATGTTTTAAAATAGTGATTATTTAATAGGTAATACACTAAGCACTTTACCCTAGAAAACACTGAAGACATTTACTTGTATTAAGTCATTAACTCCTCATAACTACTTTCATTTAAGAGATGAAAATTGAGGGACAAAAATGTCACATCTTGGGCTGGAGAGATGGCTCAGCAGTTAAGAATATTTGCTAAAAAAAAAAAAGAATATTTGCTATTCTTCCAAAGACACAAGTTTGATTCCCAGCAGCCACATGGCAGCTAACAACTGTCTGAAACTCCAGTTCTAGGGGATCCTACACCCTCTTCTGACCTATGCAGGCATTGCATGCACATAGTGCACTTACATACATGCAGGCAAAGCACTCATACACATAAAATAAAAAAATTTTCTTCAAAATGTCATATCTTAAGGGCTGGAGAGATGGCCTAGCGGTTAAGAGCACCAACTGCTCTTTCAGAGGACCGGGGTTCAATCCCCAGCACCGACATGGTGGCTGAGAACCGTCTTTAATTCCAGTTCCAGGGGAATCCGACACCCTCCTCTGACCTCCGTGGAATTGTACGACACGGGTGCACAAACCTGCATGTAGACAGCACATTCATACACATAAAAAATAAATAGATAAAAGAAAAACAGCCGGGTGTGGTGGCACATGCCTTTAATCCTAGCACTTGGGAGGCAGAGGCAGGTGGATCTTTGTGAGTTCAAGGCCAGCCTGGTCTACAGAGTGAGTTCCAGGACAGCTGGGACTACAGGGAGACCCTGTCTCGAAAAGACAAAAAAAAAAAAAGTCGTATCTTAGCAGACACAGTGGCCCAAGTCTTTAATCTCAGACAGAGGTAGGAGGAATTATATGAGTCTGAGGCCAGCCTGGTCTACAGAGTGAGTTCCAGGCCATCCAGAAGTAAATAGTAGATCCTATCTGGAAAAAACTTACATCTTGGGGATATAGCAAAAGGGTAGAGATTGACTACAAAACTGTTAAATGTGCCCAATGTCACTGTTAGCTATTTTCTGAATTAATAGAGGTAGGCTTAACTCACTCCAAAGTAACAAAGAAATAGAAAATGTTTAGCATACAACACACAAGGATACAAATTCAAATGATATTTTTTTTCAATGATTACTACACAGAGTTAGTTTAGATAATGACAATGATGATTTTGGTCTTTTTGAGAAAGGGTCTATCTATAGCCCCAGCTGACCTGGAACTCACTATGTAGACCAGGTTGCACTTGCTTCTGCCTTCTGAGTGCTGGGATTGAAGGTGTGTGCCACCACACCTGGCAATTTATATTATCTCTAAAGAGCCTTCTTGTTCTAAAATTTAGCCATTTAGCATCTCGAATTAGAGATGGTTTTCTCAGTTCTTGCAAAACAACAGAACAAGAAACAAATCTTTTCTATTCCTATAATCCAAAATAAAGAGATCCAATGTATTTTGGCTCATAGAAGTTAACAATGTCTACTTAAATAGCAAGTTAAAATCTCTTACGTGTAAGTTGGCTCCCAAATACGCCGAAGTTTATCTGATTTCACGGTGCCATTACAGGACAACTGAAGCAGTTTTTGTACATAATAAAAGATGGTTGATCTGAAGTTGGTGAGTGGTAACTCAACTTCCCGAGTTGTTCCAAGACCAGTCACTTTCAAAGTGAGAGCCAATCGAGGTGATGGAGCACATTCAACTTCTTCCAAGAGCTCTGAATGCGGTGTCCCTAAAAATTTGGAAAACAAACATTTGAAAAACAAACATACCAAAGCATTTCAGAACACTGCACTAGGAGACAAGGCTGTGAATGTATTTGATTAAACAATGCCAGCTACTTTCTTGGCTTCAATATTTATTTTGTGTTCTGTTCCACTATGTACCGTGGGTGGCCTTGAATTCAGAGGATCTAATCCAAGGCTAGTCTGGGCTACACAATATCCTCAGGGTTGGGATTATAGGCATGCATTATAATAAAAAAAGTAAAATGCCTGGCTGTTGTTTTTTTTTTTTTTTTAGATAGGAACTCCCTGTAGCCCCAACTGGACTGGAAATCCCTCTGTAGAACAAGTTGTCTTTGATCTCATAGAGACCTGCCTGCATTTGCATCCTACATACTGACATTAAAGGAATGTGCCACTATGCCTACCCTGTTTCACTTTTTTTTCAAATGAGAAATTTTTATTTTTGTCTTTTTGAGACAGGGTCTCCCCGTAGCCCCAACTGTCCTGGAACTCTGAATGCTGAGATTAAAGGCAAAATGAGAATTCTTAAATCTAGGCTACTTAAAAACAGAATGCTAGAACAGACGTATGTCTATATGATATCCCTCTTATTTTTTTTACTGAAAAATGTTTGAATTGTATGAACACAAAATAAATGAAAAAACTAAAATTACCTACAATCCTACATTCCAAGAAAATCATATACTCTAAGCCAATGACTTGTCAAATGTTCCCTTTGAGTAGATGAGTATAAGTAAATATCCACATGAATATAATTAAGTTGACGATAGATTACTAGTAGCAAAAGTAATTTATCAAATGATAGGAAATGTATTTCCCAAAATTCTGTAGTTATGCATACTCCTTAAAATAGGTATTCTTTTTATTGGTTGCAGCCATAGCTGGCATGGAACATGCTATGTAGACCGGGTTGGCCTCTTTCTCACAGAGTGCTGGGATTAAAGGCAGGCACCACCACATTGGGTAGGTGTGCTGGATAGCTTTAGTGTCAACTTGACACACCTGGGTTGAGGGAGCCTCAACTGGGGAATTGGCTCCACTGGATTGGCCTGTGGCCACATCTGTGGAGTATTGTCTTGATGGTCGAGCAGTGTGGGAGGGCCCAGCCCACAATTAGTAGTGCCACTCTGGGCAGGTTGTTGTGTACGGTATAAAAGGGCAGGCTGAGCATGGGCCAGGGGAGCAAGCCAGTGAACAGCATTCCTCCATGGCCTGTGCTTCAGCTCCTGTCTAAAGGTTCCTGCCCTGAGTTCTTGACTTGGGCTCCCTGAGTGAGAACTGTGACCCAGGAGATGTAAGCTGAATAAACCCTTTCCTCCCCAAGTTGGTGTTGGTCAGAGTGTTTTGTCACAGCAATGGAAGACAAACTAGGACAGTAGGTATTCTATTTGGAAGGAAATCTGGACCGTCTTTTTGTGTCAACCTATATCTTTTTTTTTTTAATTTTTATTTTATTTTGTATGTGTATGAGTGTACTGTCTGCATGTAGGTTTGTGCACCCATGTCATGCAATGCTGCGGAGGTCAGAAGAGGGTGTCAGATTCCCCTGGAACTGGAGCCAAAGACGATTCTCAGCCACCATGGGGGTGCTGGGGATCAAGCCTGGGTCCTCTGCAAGAGCAGTCTGTGCTCTTAACCGCAAGGCCATCTCTCTAGCCTGTGTCAAACCTATATCTAACTTCACCTTCAAGTATTTGTATTACCTCATATTGAAAACACATTCTCTTTCTATAAACTAAAAAGCATACTCTACACTTAGTGACACTTTAAGTCTTCTTTAATGACAAGCTACTAGTTACTTGACATTTACTGAGATACACCATGCCCAGCTTCCCCATCTGAAGATGCTTTACTCAGTTATATCTGCAAAGTCTCTTTTGTCATATTGGGGGTAACATATTCACAAGGTCTGGGAGGCAGAGGCAAGTAGATCGCTGTGAGATGGAGACCAGCCTGGTCTACATGGTGAGTTCTAGGCCTGCTGGGGTTACGTGGTGGTGTACTCTTGAACTTAGGATCTTCCTGCCTCAGCTTCCCAAGTGCTAGGATTACAGGCATGTACCACCTCCATCTGCCTTCAAAGTTGAAGTCATAAATCTCCAACTGCTTAAAGAAAAAGAAGCCGGGTGTGGTGACCCACACCTTTAATCCCAGCACTGGGAGGCAGAGGCAGGAAGACCTCTTTGAGTTCAAGGCCAGCCTGGTCTACATAGTGAGCTCCAGGCCAGCTGAACTACAGGGAGACCCTGTCTCAAAAAGAAGAAGAAGAAGAAAAAAAATTATGTATGTGTATTTATATACCTGTGTGAGTTTATGTGTACCACATGCATCCTGGTATACATGGATTCCAGAAAATGACATTAGATCCCTTGGAACACTAGAGATGTGAGCCGACTAATGTGGGCTGGGAACCAAACTCGGGTCCTCTGTAAGGACAGTATGTCCTTAAGAGGTGATGGGGCTACAGAGATGGCTAAGTGATTATAGCACTTGTTGCTCTTGTAAAGGGCCCAACTTCAAGTCCCAGCACCAAAATGGTGGCTTACAACAATCCATAATTTCAGTTCCACAGGCTGGAACTTCTAATCTCCACAGGCACCAGGCAGGAATGTACATACAGGCACATAAATCTTTTTTTTTTTTTTTTTTTTTTGAGACAGTATATAGGTCTGGCTGGCCTGGAATTTGCTATATAGACCAGGCTGGCCTCAGTTCACAGAAAATCTGTCTGCCTCTGCCTCTTGAGTGCTGAGATTAAAGGTATGCACCATCAAACCTGGCAAAAATAAATTTTTGACTTAAAAAAAAAAAAAAGGTGAGCCATCTCCAGTCCTTTTCTCAGCTTTTTATGCAAGTACTATGGGTCTGAATGCAGGTGCTAATGCTTGCAAAGTAAACACTTGACCACCCTCCTAGTGCTAAACCAGCAAAATTTTTATTTAAACATTTATTTATTTTGAGGAAGGAGAAGGCACTCCACTGCACACATGTGGGTTCCAGGGCTTGAACTCTGGTCATAAGGTTTAGCAGCAAGCACCTTTACCTGCTGGGCAATCTCACTGGTCATTACATCTACAAGACTTACAGCTTAAAAAAATTTTTTTATATTTATTAGTACTATTATTATTATTATTGTCTTTTTCAGACAGGGTCTCCTTGTAGCCCCAGCTAGCCTGGAACTCCCTCTGTAGACCAGGCTGGACTTGAACTCATAAGAGATCTGCCTGTCTCTACCTCCTGAGTGTTGGGATCATGTGTCCACCACCATTCCCTGTGATTCTTTTTATTTATAACCTTCAAATTCAAGCTACACTTTACTTTTCAAACTGTATATTACTATATTATTTGATAACAATTAAAATTAGATCCTAACACTCAAATATTCTGTACCTGGGGGAGGAATTTCTAGGTCCGTTGTCTGTTGGACGTTCGTACGACCAGGTCTAGGATCAAAAGCAGGAACTAAGGCAGAAAACTGCCGCTTCAGCACATAGTCATCATCCCAGGTTCTTCGACGACCACCTTTAGTTTCATACTCTTCTTCTTCCTATAACAGTAAATTTATTTTTTGAGACAGGGTCTCCCTTTAGTCCAGCTGGCCTGGAGCTCACTCTGTAGACCAGGCTGGCCTTGAACTCACGGAGATCCACCCGCCTCTGCCTCCCAAGTGCTAGGATTAAAGGCGTGAGCCACCACGCCCAGCTAATATAACAGTAAAATTCTACAGTTAAATAGTCCAGGATAAAAGTACTTATGGGGGGCTGGAGAGATGGCCTAGCGGTTAAGAGCGCCGACCGCTCTTACAGAGGACCCGGGTTCGATCCCCAGCACCCACATGGCGGCTGAGAACCGTCTGAAGCTCCAATTCCAGGAGAACTCCAGTTCCAGGGAAATCTGAGACCCTCTTCTGAACTCCGCGGCATTGCACGACACGGGTGCACAGACTTGCATGCAGACAGTACATTCATACACATACAAAAATAAAGGGTTCGATCCCGCCAGCACCCACAGCAGTCTGAGAACGGTCTGTAACGTCCAATGCCAGAAGACTCGCATTCCAGGGGAATCGACCCGTCTCTTGAACTCCTGCGGCATAATGGACACAACACATGCCGAGCAACGGCAAGGACCATACAGACCTGCATGCAGACAGTACATTCAGTATGAAAAAATGTACTGTCTGCATGCAAAGTCTGTGATCCCGTGTCGTGCATCGCGCGGAGTTCAGAACAGAGGGTCTCAGATTTCCTGGAACCTGGAGTTCTCATGGAACTTGGAGCTCAGCGGTTCTCAGACGCCATGTGGGTCGCTGGGGATCGAACCCGGGTCTCTGTAAGAGCAGGTCGGCGCTCTTAACCGTAGGCCAATCTCTCAAGCCCCTCCACATAAGTACTTCTCTATGCGCGTGAATAAAGCGAACGCTGTAGAACTTTACTGTTATTTAGTGTGCTTTGCTGTTCACTCACGCTTCCTATAATCCGTCAGCACCTTGGGAGGCAGAGTCGGGTGGATCTCCGTGAGTTAACCGGTCGACAGACCTCTCGGCCCACCTACCAGACCGTTGGTTGAGCTCCTTAGGTCACCCACTGATTCGGCCACCTATAATTTCCGTACCGGACACTGTATTTGTCTCACCTCCAACAAAATATCATTTTATTTCGTTTTTATAGGAGTTAACCGCTCAAGAGTATCTCGAAACTAAAGGTGGTTCGTTCGAGACATGGGAGATGACTATGTGCTGAGCGGGCAGTTTTCTGCCTTAGCCTCCTGCTTTTGATCCTAGTAGCACTGTTCGTACGAACGTCCAACAGACAACGGACCTAGAAATTCCTCCCCCAGGTACAGAATATTTGAGTGTTAGGATCTAATTTTAATTGTTATCAAATAATATAGTAATATACAGTTTGAAAAGTAAAGTGTAGCTTGAATTTGAAGGTTATAAATAAAAAGAATCACAGGGAATGGTGGTGGACACATGATCCCAACACTCAGGAGTAGAGGCCAGGGATCTCTTCTGAGTTCAAGTCCAGCCTGTCTACAGAGGAGTTCAGGTAGCTGGGGCTACAACGCGAGACCCTGTCTGAAAAAGACAATAATAATAATAATGTACTAATAAAATAAAAAAATTTTTTAAGCTGTACGTTCTTGTAGATGTAATGACCAGTGAGATTGCCCAGCAGGTAAAAGGTGCTGTGCGCTAAACCCTTTATGACCAGGTCAAGCCCTGGAACCCACATGTGTGCAGTGGAGTGCCTTCTCCTTCCTCAAAATAAATAAATGTTTAAATAAAATTTTGCTGGTTTAGACTAGGAGGGTGGTCAAGTGTTTACTTTGCAAGCATTAGCACCTGCATTCAGACCCATAGTACTTGCATAAAAAGCTGAGACAAAGGAATGGAGATTGGCTCACCTTTTTTTTTTTAGTCAAAAAATTTATTTTTGCCAGGTTGATGGTGCATACCTTTACTCTCAGCACTCAAGCCTGCCGAGCTCAGTCAGATTTCTGTGAATGAAGGCCAAGGCCTGGGTCATATAGCAAAATTCAAGGCCAGCCAGACCCTATATACGTCTCAAAAAAAAAAAAAAAAAAAAAAAAAGATTTATGTGCCTGTATGTCCATTCCTGCCTGGGCCTGTGGAGATTAGCTTCCAGCCTGTGGATACTGACAATTATGGAATGTTGTACAGCCACCATTTTTGGTGCTGGGACTTGAGTTGGGCCCTTTACAAGAGCAACAAGTGCTATAATCACTTAGCCATCTCTGTAGCCCCATCACCTCTTAAGGACATACTGTCCTTACAGAGGGACCCCGAGTTTGGTTCCCAGCCCACATTAGTCGGCTCACATCTCTAGTGTTCCAAGGGATCTAATGTCATTTTCTGGAATCCATTTGGTATCCCATGAGCCATGTGCGTACACATTTAAACTCACACAGGAATATAAACACAACTTACATAAATTTTTTTTCCTTCTTTGTCTTCTTTTTGCGACCGGGTTTCCTGTAGTTCAGTCTGGCCTGGAGATCACTATCTGTGACCAGGCTGGCCTTTGAACTCAAAGAGGTCTTCCTGCCTCTGCCTCACAGTGCCTGGGATTAAAGTGTGGGTCACCACACCCACCTCCTTTTCTTTAAGCCGTTGGAGGATTTATGACTTCAACTTGAAGGCAGATGGGGGTGTTACATGCCTGTAATCCTCGACTTGGGAGCTGAGGCAGGAAGATCCTCAGTTCAAGAGTACACCAACACGTACCCAGGTGGCCCCCAGCCTCGAAACTCACCATGTAGGACCAGGCCTGTCTCATCTCACGCGCTCTACTGCCTCTGCCTCCCAGGGACCTGGTGATATGTTACCCCCAATATGACAAAAGAGACTTTGCAGATTAACTGGTAAAGCATCTTCAGCTGGGGAAGCTGGCATGGTGTATCTCCGAAATGTCAAGTAACTAGTAGTTGTCAATACAAGATTAAAGTGTCACTAGTGTTAGAGTATGCCCTTTAGTTTATAGAAAGAGAATGTGTTTTCAATATGAGGTAATACAAATACTTGAAGGTGAAGTTAGATATAGGTTTGACACAGGCTTAGAGAGTTGGCCTTGCGGTTAAGAGCACAGACTGCTCCTTGCCAGAGGACCCAGGCTTGATCCCCATCACCCCCATGGTGGCTGAGAATCGTCTTTGGCTCCATGTCAGGGGAATCTGACACCCTCTCTCCTGACTTCCGCAGCATTCATGACATGGGTGCACAAACCTAAATGCAGACAGTACACTCATACACTATACAAAAATAAAATAAAAAATTAAAAAAAAAACGATTATAGGTTGACACACAATAAGACGGTCCCAGTATTTCACTTCCAATAGACTACCTACTGTCCTAGTTTGCTTCCATTGCTGTGATCAAAACACTTGACCAACACCAATTGGGGAGACAGTGTTTATTCAGCTACATCTACTGGGTCACAGTTAATCACTCAGGGAGCCCAAAAGTCAAGAACTAAGGGCAGGAACCTTTAGACAGAGGCTGACGCACAGGCCATGGAGGAATGCCTGGCTTGTTCCTGGCTTGCTCCCCTGGGCCATGATCAGCCTGCCCTTTTATACCGTACACAACAACCGGCCAAAGTGGCACTACTAATTGTTGGCTGGGCCCTCCCACACTGCTCGACCATTCAAGGACAATACTCCACAGATTGTGGCCACCGGCCAATCTCATGGAGCCAATTCCCCCGTTGAGGCTCCCTCAACCCTAGGTGTGCTCAAGTTGACACTTAAAGCTATCCAGCACACTACCACGTCGGTGCTGCTTGCCGTAATCCAGCACTCTGTGAGAAAGAGGCCAACCCGGTCTACATAACTAGTTCTAAGCCAGCTATGCGCCAACCAATAAAAAAGCATCCTATTTTAAGGAGTATGCATAACTACAGAATTTTGGGAAATACATTTCCTATCATTTGATAAATTACTTTTGCTACTAGTAATCTATCGTCAACTTAATTATATTCATGTGGATATTTACTTATACTCATCTACTCAAAGGGAACATTTGACAAGTCATTGGCTTAGAGTATATGATTTTCTTGGAATGTAGGATGTAGGTCCTAATTTTAGTTTTTCATTTTATTTTGTGTTATTACAATTCAAACATTTTTCAGTTAAAAAAAATAAGAGTATATCATATAGACATACGTCTGTTCTAGCATTCTGTTTTTAAGTAGCCTAGATTTAAGAATTCTCATTTTGCCTTTAATTCAGCATTCAGAGTTCAGGACAGTTGGGGCTACGGGGGGAGACCCCGTCCTCAAAAAGACCAAAATAAAAATTCTCATTTGAAAAAAAAAAGTTGAAACAGGGGTAGCATATGGCACATTACTCTTAAGTCCAGTATGTAGGATGCAGTGGCAGGCAGGTCTCTATGAGATCCAAGACACTGTTTCTACAGCGGGCGATTTCCAGTCCAAGTTGGGGATACAGGGACTTTCCTATCTAAAAAAAAAAAAAAAAACAACACACAGCCAGGCATTTTACTTTTTATAAAGCATGGCCTATAATCCCAACCCTGAGGATATTGTGTAGCCCAGACTAGCTTGGATTAGATCCTCTGTTGAATTCAAGGCCACCACGGTACTAGTGGAATGGATCACAGAAACACAAAATAAATATTGACGCCAAGAAAGTAGCTGGCATTGTTTAATCAAATACATTCACAGCCTTGTCTCCTAGTGCAGTGTTCTGAAATGCTTTGGTATGTTTGTTTTTCAAATGTTTGTTTTCCAAATTTTTAGGGACACCGCATTCAGAGCTCTTGGAAGAAGTTGAATGTGCTCCATCACCTCGATTGGCTCTCACTTTGAAAGTGACTGGTCTTGGAACAACTCGGGAAGTTGAGTTACCACTCACCAACTTCAGATCAACCATCTTTTATTATGTACAAAAACTGCTTCAGTTGTCCTGTAATGGCACCGTGAAATCAGATAAACTTCGGCGTATTTGGGAGCCAACTTACACGTAAGAGATTTTAACTTGCTATTTAAGTAGACATTGTTAACTTCTATGAGCCAAAATACATTGGATCTCTTTATTTTGGATTATATGGAATAGAAAAGATATTGTTTTTGTTCGGTTGTTTGACAAGAACTGAGAAAACCATCTCTAATTCGAGATGCTAAATGGCTAAATTTTAGAACAAGAAGGCTCTTTAGAGATAATATAAATTGCCAGTGTGGTGGCACCCACCTTTCCACATCCCAGCACTTCAGAAGGCAGAGGCAAGTGAACCTGTTACATAGTTGCGTGCCAGGTCAGCTGGGCTATAGATAGACCTTTCGCAAAGACCAAAATCATCATTGTCATTATCTAAACTAACTCTGTGTAGTAATCATTGACAAAAAATATTCATTGAATTTGTCTCCTTGTGTGTTGTATGCCTAAACATTTTCTATTTCTTTGTTTACTTGGAGGAGTTGAGCCTCCTCTATTAATTCAGAAAATAGCTAACAGTGACATTGGGCACATTTAACAGTTTTGTAGTCAATCTCTACCCTTTTGCTATATCCCCCGCTGTTGTCCGTTTTTTCCAGCTAGGATCTACTATTTTATTCTGGCTGGCCCTGGAACTCACTCACTTGTAGACCAGGCTGGCCTCAGATCATATAATTCTCCTACTCTGTCTGAGCTTAACCCACTTGGGCCCACTGTGTCTGCTTAAGATCCGATTTTTTTTTTTTTTGGTCTTTTTTCGAGCAGGTCTCCCTGTATAGTCCTCAGCTGTCTGGAATCTCACTCTTGTAGACTAGGCTGGCTTGAACTCACAAAGATCCGCCATTTCCTCTGCCTCCCAAGTGATAAATTAAAGGCATGTACCACAAAAAAAAAAAAAAAAAAAAAAAAAAACTATTTATTTTTTATGTGTATCGATTGTGATGTCTCACATGCAGTTGTGCACCCTTGTCGTACACTTCACGGAGGTCAGGAGGTGTCGGATCCCCTGGAATGGAATTAAGACGTTTCTCAGCCACCATGTCGGTTCTGGGGATTGAACCCGGTCCTCTGAAAGAGCAGTTGTTTCTCTTAACGCCCTAGGCAATCTCTACTGCCTTTAATGATACTGACATTTTAAAGAAAATTTTTATTTTATGTAATTGTGCTTGCTGACGTATTTAAGTGCACTATGTGCATGCAAGGATAGGTCAGAAGATTGGGTGTAGGATCCCCTAGAACTGGAGTTAGGGACCGTTGTTAGCTGCCATTGTGGCTGCTGGGAACTTCAACTTGTGTCTTGGAAGTAATAGAAATATTCTTTTTTTTTTTAGCAAATATTCTTAACTGCTGAGCCATCTCTCCAGCCCAAGACGTGCCATTTCTTGTCCTCAATTTCATCTCTAAATGAAGTAGTTTGAGGAGTACTGACTTATCCACGTACAATGTCTTCAGGTTTTCTAGGGTCAAAGTGATTAGTGTATTATATTAAATACTCACTAATTTAAAACAAATTGTTATTTTACTGGATTTCCTTTTGTTAATTTTTCATAGTATTTTAATAATTCATAATTCTAGATGACACTTAAAAAAGTAACATTCTTTTCCTTTGGGTTTGAAAATTGATTTCAGTGCCTTAGAACATGAGAATTTCTTGTCATTGTGATTCCTAGCCTTTTTTCATCTAGTCATAGAAAAACTGTTTCTTACCCATTTTATTGTTATGACAGTACAAAAAGTTAATACACTTGGTATCTAGAGCATTCACAGCTTCAAAAACTCTACATTTGGAGTTGGTGAGATGGCTCAATGGATAAGGNACATACAAAAATAAATAAAATTAAAAAAAAAAAAAAAAATTAATAAAAAAAAAAAAAGTACTTATGGGGCTGGAGAGATGGCCTAGCGGTTAAGAGCACCGACTGCTCTTGCAGAGGACTCGGTTTGATCCCCAGCACCCACAGGGTGGCTGAGAACCGTCTTTAACTCCAGTTCCAGGGGAATCCGACGCCCTCTTCTGATCTCCGAGGCATTGCACGACAAGGGTGCACAAACTTATATGCAGACAGTACATACATACAAAAATAAAAAAATTTTTAAAAAGTTTATCTTTCTTAATATAAATTTCATTTCCCACTGGATTATTCATATAAAACAGATTAATCACTGAGATGTGCTATGAATTCCTATGGGACAAATAAAAGTATTAAGGGTTAGTCAATGTGTGTGTGTGTGCCTACCCTCTCAGTTTGAGCAACTGACTGAAATTAACTATTTCAAAAACAAAAAATTCAACTGACATTAAATAGCTATGGAGTTATGTCTGAGTTTGCACCCCAAACCCCAAATTACTACATGTAACTATTAGAGAATCACTTCGTCTTTGAATTGTGGTGAAAAAGGTTCTTAGAAAGATAAAATAATGAATGTAATGCAATGAGAACTATGCCTACCACTTAGAAGTAAGACTACTTCTACAGGACCTATGAGACTGCTCACCAGATAAGGATACTTGAAAAAAAGCTGGATGACCTGAGTTCAATCTCTTAAAACCAAATGGACAGGGCTGGAGGGATGGCCTAGCGGTTAAGAGCGCTGACCACTCTTGCAGAGCACCTGGGTTCGATCCCCAGCACCCACATGGCAGCTGAGAAACGTCTGTAACTCCAATTCCAAGAGAACTCTAGTTCCAGGGGAATCTGACACCCTCTTCTGACCTCCTCGGCATTGCACGACACGACATGACATGACACGACACACGTGCACAGACCTGCATGCAGACAGTGCATTCATACACACACACACACACAAAAAAAACCCAAATGGTACAAAGAGAAAAAAAAAACCTCCCACAAGTTGTCCTCTAATATATATTCTCTCTCTCTCTCTCTGACACATACACTGGGCAATTTGTGGGAGGGTAGATTACTTAGTTAAAAAAAAAATTACTTGCTGGGTGAGGTGATGCACACCTTTAATCCCACCACTGGGGAAGCAGAAGCAGGTGGATCTCTCTGAGTTCTAGGCCAGCTATGGCTAAAGACAGACCCTCTCTCAAAAAGACAAAATAAAGCTGGGCGTGGTGGCGCACGCCTTTAATCCTAGCACTTGGGAGGCAGAGGCAGGCGGATCTTTGTGAGTTCAAGGCCAGCCTGGTCTACAGAGTGAATTCCAGGACAGCTGGGACTACAGGGAGACCCTGTCTCGAAAAGACCAAAAAAAAAAAAAAATTTACTACTAAAACTTCTACCAATCTCCTCCCTCCTCCTCCTTCTCCCCCCCTTCCTCTACTACGTCTCTCTGGTAATACCAATTAACTTTTTTTTTTCCCATCTTTTTAAAAATATTTATTTTTATTTATTTATTTTTTTTGGTCTTTTCGAGACAGGGTCTCCCTGTAGCCCCAGCTGGCCTGGAACTCACTCTGTAGACCAGGCTGGCCTTGAACTCACAAAGATCCGCCTGCCTCTGCCTCCCAAGTGCTAGGATTAAAGGCGTGCACCACCACGCCCGGCTTTTGTTTTTTTTTTGTTTGGTTGTTTTTTTTTTGGTATTATTTTTTTATGCATATGAGTGTACTGTCTGCATGCAGATTGGTGCACCGGGGTCATGCAATGCCACAGAGGTCAGAAGAGGGTGTCAGATTCCCCTGGAACTGGAGTTAAAGATGGTTCTTAGCTGCCATTTGGGTGCTGGGAATCGAACCCAGGTCCTCTGCAAGAGCAGTCGGTGCTCTCAACCGCTGAGCCATCTCTCCAGCCCCAACTGTTTTAATATATGCCTATTGTTACTCAAAGGTGAAAACTCATGCCTCATTATACCAGAGCAATCATGGATTCTCTATGAGATGTGGAACCTAAGCACTAGGGGAAGTTTGTTTTAATAACTGTTTGGTGGCTCCCACTTCTCTTTCCCCATCTGTGGCATATAATTAGAGGCATTTGGGGTGACACTTTCCTATGTAAGAAACTACAGTGTAGATACAACAAACATTTTATTACCTGTTCCCCAATAGCACGGCTCCCTGATCCAGCAGGGACCTGTGGTAGCTGTGAGGTGACAGCATGATGTGTTACATCAGAGCGGGAGCCAGCTCGACGTTGTAGGGATGGGCGTCTCAGAATCTAAAGTTTTAAAAAAGCACAGACAGGTTTCATTATTTGATTTTTGGATAAACTTTGAGACAGGGTATGCTGTGTAGCCCAGGCTGGCCTGGAACTCACTATGAAGCCCAAGGTAGACTCAAATCTGCAATCTTTCTGCCTCAGCCTCCAAACTACTAGGATTATAGGCATATGCCATCTAATTTTAATTAATTGTGTGTTTGTGTACACATGTGCCACAGTGCACATGTGGAGGTCAGAGGACAACTTTCTGAAATCAGTTCTCTCCTTCACCATATAGGCCCACTGAACCATCTCATGGGCCCCAAGTATATGCCGTCTAAATAATATATACTAGAAAGTATTTTTTAAATTTCTTAAAAAAAATAAATAAATTTCTTTAACCCTGGGACTAGCGAGAGGCCTAGCAGTTAAGAGCACTGGCTGCTCTTGCAGATGACCCAGGTTCAGCTCCCAACACACACACACATGGTGACAAACAACTATCTATAACTCCAATTCCAGGAGATCCACCACCCTCTTCTGGCTTCTGTAGGCATTGCATGCATGAGTGCACATACATTATGCGCTGGCAGGACACATACATACATAAAGTAAAAATTAAAACAATTAGACAGGTGTGGTGGTGTACATCTTTAATCCCAGCACTCCAGAGGCAGAGGCAGGTGAATCTCTGTGAGTTCAAGGCCAGCCTAGTCTACATAGTGAGCTCCAGGCCAGCTGGGACAAAAGGGAGACTCTGCCTTGAAAAGACAAAAAAATAAAGAAAGAAAAAATAATTGTGGGCTGGAGAGACGGCTCATCAGTTAAAGCATGACTGCTCTTGTAGAGGATTGGGGTTGGATTCCCAGCACCCACATGATGGCTAAGAACCATCTTTAACTCCAGTTCCAGGGGAATCTGACACCCTCTTCTGACCTCTAGGGCACTGCATGACACGTGTGCACTAACCTACATGCAGACAGTACATTCATACACATAAAAAATACTATTAAAAAATTAAAAACATTTATTTTTTGATGTTATTACATTTTTTTTGTTGTTCTTTTTCTTGGGGATGGGGTTGTCTTTTCGAGACAGGGTCTCCCTGTAGCCCCAGCTGACCTGGAACTCACTCTGTAGACCAGGCTGGCCTTGGAACTCACAGAGATCCACCTGCCTCTGCCTCCCAGTGCTAAGATTAAAGGCATGCACCACCGCTCGGCATTAAATGTTTTTTCTTTTTGTTTTGTCTTTCTGAGATGGGGTCTCCCTGTAGCCCCAGCTGGCCTGGAACTCACTCTGTAGACCAGGCTGGCCTTGTACTCACAGAAATCCACCTGCCTCTGCCTCCCGAGTGCTAGGATTAAAGGTATGCGCCACCACACCTGGCTGGCATTAAATGTTTTTAAGTAAAATTTTATATACTTTATTTTTGAGACATGTTTTTATGTAGTTCAGGCTAGACTCGACTCCCTAAGAAGTAAAGGATGACTTTTCATTTCTAATCCTAATGCCTCCATCTCCCAAGTGTTAGGATTACAACCATGCACTACCATGCCTGGCTCTAAGTCCTATCTCAGTAAAGGAAAAGAAAGGGAAAGGGAGATTCTCTCTACCATAACCTCCTCGTATTCTTGGTCCTCCTGATTGTCATCTTCATTCTCATCATCTTCCTCATCAGGCTCAGGCAAATCCTCATCATCATCAAGCTCAGCTAAGAGAGTACTGGCACGGCAGCTATCAAGAAAATCTAGAATAAAAACAAAAAACCAACAACCTTAATGTCAATACAATTAATAAAGGAGAGCAAGGTAATATTGCATTTGGGGCTGTACAAAACAAAGGTAAACCTCAAAAAGTTCAAGCATAAAGTTCAGTTAATGATGTCACCTATACTCTACCACCGCACATCTGGGATGATTAATAACAGTCACAAGTACGGCAGGAAAAAAAACAAACCATAAAATATGACCACAAACAGTATCTGAATCTACACAATCCATGAAAGGACAACCATGAGAACTACGTTAAAAAAAAAAAAAAGGCGGGCTAGAGAGATGGCCTAGCGGTTAGGAGCACCAACTGCTCTTGCAGGGGACCCAGGTTCAATCCCCAGCACCCACATGGCAGCTGACAACCGTCTGTAACTCCAGTTCCAGCGGAATGAGCCCTTCTGATCTCCAAGGTATTGCACAACACGGGTACACAAACCTACGTGCAGACAGTACATTTATACACATACAAAAATAAAATTTAAAAATAAAAACCACTTTACTCTCTGAATACCACAGGAAGCACAACATGGCAGCAAAGAGCCCACTGGACACATTCACTTCACCTGTGAAGATCTGTTGAGCATACACTCAAGAATGTCAAGAATGGTTAAGTATTACACACATATCAAAGCTAGCATGGTACAAGTCTCTAAGGAAGCCTACAGGCAGGGGACAGAGGATTTACTAAGTAAATGAACTGATATATGTAAAGTACACATAAACATAAGCTGTAGAAGGCCTTATGAAGGCAAACAAAACACAAGTCAATAAACTAGCCTTACACCTGGCAAGTTACTTAATGACTTAAGGATAACAACTATTTAGCCAGGTGTGGTGGTGCACACCTTTAATTCCAGCACTCAGGAGGTAGAGGCAGGTGGATTTATCTGAGTTCAGGACCACCCTGATCTACACAGGGAGTTGCAGGCCAGCTAAGAATACAGGGAAACAGTCTCAAAAAATAAAATTAATAATAATAAAAAAAATACACTAGGTACAGTATTCATATTATCCAGATGATTTACTACACAAGTAGTATAGTAATCTTGAATCCCTTTCACCTTCTTTCTTAGAATATCTCCCCCAACAAAGACTGGGACATTGGACTGATGGCAGATGACTAATACTAGCACTTTGGAGGCTCAGGCAGGAGGATCATGAGTTCAAAGCCAGCATCAACTATAAGTAAGGCTTTCAAACAAAAACCAAACAAAGGCTGGCAACATGGTTCAGTGGGTAAAAGTGTTTGCCACACAAGCCTAACCACCTAAGTTTAATCCCCAGAACTCACAGTGGAAGGGAAGAATCAACTCATGAAAGTTGTCCTAAAATTTTTGCCAATCTGGCTAGAACTGGCCAATAATTAATTATATAGCATATACTGACTTCACAATACTGTGTTCAAAAATGTGTGCCTTAGAATTTCCTTAAATAAGAGTATCATGCCATTTTGTTCTAAGTTTTGATTAAAAGACATTTGACTGAAAAGTGCATAGGTGCAAATAGCTGAAATAATTATAAGAACATTAAAAAGCATTCAGAGCTGGGTATGGTGACACACACCTATACCCTCAGTTCTCAGGACTCTAGGAGTAGGAAGACCAAATACAGAAGTAGTATCCTGTCCTAACAAAGAAATAAGAAAAGGTCTGGCTGGGCGTGGTGGTGCACGCCTTTAATTCTAGCACTTGGGACGCCTGCTTCTGCGGATTTTTGTGAGTTCAAGGCCAGCCTGGTCTACAGAGTGAGTTCCAGGACACCTGGGGCTACAGGGAGACCCTGTCTTGAAAAGACAAAAACAAACAAACAAAAACAACTCTGAATTTCAAAGATTTGAACATATCACAGAACCAAAAATAAGAGTGCAAGTTATTAAAATGCATTAATTTTATGCCGAATTAAGACACCCTTCACACTAGCAGTCTTAAAGAGTTCTTGAGTGTTAGTATCCCTTTTTATTCCCTTTTCACGCAAGCATACCTACAGCCTTCTTAAGCGTCTCATGATCAAGAACTAAAGCCTGAAGTTCTTGTATTAACAAAAGAGTAGAAAGAAGCAGATTCCCTTCATGAGAAACAAATTGGGAAATCAATAAATTTGTAAGACTTTAGTGTAAGCCGGGCATGGTAGCACATGCCTTTAATCCTAGTACTTGGGAGGCAGAGGCAGGCGATCTTTGTGAGTTCAAGGCCAGCCTGGTCTACAGAGTGAGTTCCAGGACAGCTGGGGCTACAGGGAGACCCTGTCTCGAAAAGACAAAAAATAAACAAACAAATAAATAAATAAGACTTTAGTGTAATAACCACATATTGCATACAAATTTACTAGGCAAATCATAAATACAGAAATATGACTTATAAAATCATGAAAAAATATTAAATCTGTGTTGAAATAGAAGAGACCATATTCTCTGAAAAAAGAAAACCTATTAAAGAGAAGTATACATAATACTACTTAAAATGTACCTTTGTATCTGGGCGTGGTGGCGCACACCTTTAATCCCAGCACTTGGGAGGCAGAGGCAGGTGGATCTCTGTGAGTTCAAGGCCAGCCTGGTCTACAGAGCGAGCTCCAGGCCAGCTGGGACTAAAGAGAGACGCTGTCTCAAAAACTTTATTTATGAAATTATAAAAAAGCGCAGTGGTAGAGTGCTCACTTGGTGAGGCCCTGGGCTGAATTCCAAAGGAAAAAGACAGAATAGGCAAAGTAATCAAGGACATGTGGTAAAGAATATTTAGGAATTTATCCTGGGGAAACACACGACAATGTAATTCTAGGCTGAACACCTCCAATGTTTATGGGAATTAAAAAGCTGTGACTTACTATACAAAATGGACAACTTATCAAATGATAACATACAAGAATATTTGGTGCTTATCCCAAATGGTGTAGAAACATACCCAACAATATATTTTCAAAATGAACTGGGTAAAAAGATCTGCCTAAAAGGACATAAACTTCTTAAAAACAAAAACAGACATCAGACATGTATCTCTTCAGATTTAGAAGACAATGACTACGGGCTGGAGAGATGGCCTAGCGGTTAAGAGCGCCGACCGCTCTTGCAGAGGACCCGGGTTCGATCCCCAGCACCCACATGGCGGCCGAGAGCCATCTGAAACTCCAATTCCAGGAGAACTCCAGTTCCAGGGGAGTCCGACACCCTCTCTGACCTCCGCGGCGTTGCACGTCACGGGTGCACAGACTTGCATGCAGACAATACATTCATACACATACAGAAATAAATAAAATTTAAAAAATTTGAAAAAAAAAAAGACAATGACTAGATAGCATTCTTTTTTTGTCTTTTTTTTTAATGACTTTATTGATGTTTTGTATATTTCAGACATCATTTTTCAGTTCAGTTTAGACATATTCCCCTTTCCCTCCCCCCACCCCTCTTTTTTGTCTTTTTGAGATAGGATCTTCCCCAAAGCCTCAGGACGTCCTAGAACTCACTTTGTAGACCAGGCTGGCCTTGAACTCACAGAGATCCGGCCTGCCTCTGCCTCTCAAGTGTGGGATTAAAGGTATGAGCCACCACACCCAGCTCTCATTCATTCATTCATTCATTCATTCATTCAGGCAGGGTCTCCCTGTAGACCAAGCTGGCCACAATCTCACAGATATTCACCTGGCTCTACCCCCTGAGTGCTGGGATTAAAGGCGTGCACTGCCACATCCAGCATAACCAGGTAACTTTTTAAACTTTCCCACATTTGGCTTTTTTCATTTTCTTTTTTTGGGGGGAAGGTCTTTTTGAGACAGGGTCTTCCTTTAGTCCCAGCTGGCCTGGAGCTCACTCGGTACACCAGGCTGGCCTTGAACTCACAGAGATCTGCCTGCCTCTGCCTCCCAAGTGCTGGACTACACGCATGCGCACCATGCCTGGCTAGCTTTTTTTATTTTTTATGAATATGTTGTATTTGTAAAAGAATTCTTTTTAACCAAAAGCTAGAAATACCCAAGAATAAAAAAGCCAATAAAAGTACCATTATATAAATATAATTTAAAATTCTTCTTTACACTGTAACTTACCATATAAGGAATATTCTGCTTCCTGACCTGTGTCACTCTCACTAGAGGTTGATGTGAGGCTGGTGGTTAAAGTGTTACTTAATGACTGACCCACTGATAAAACTGTTGTTGCCGTAGCTACATTGCTGCTGCTGGTAACACTGGATGTTGACATAGTCACTGTTGATGTAGTACCAGGTGTAGTCAAATTAGGGAAACTCTGAGCACCCATAAGAGGAGAAGCTAAAAATAAGAGTCAAACCAGTTAAAACAGGTGAGAATGTAGAAATCTTGGGAAAATAAAAAAATCAAGACATACATTTATTTTAAATTTACTTATTTAATTTTTTGAGACAGGGTCTGGTTATTTAGCCCTGGCTAACCTGGAACTTGCTATGTAGACCAAGCTGGCCTTAAACTCAAGAGAACCACCTGCCTTTCCCTACCAAAGTGCTAGGATTAAAGGTGTGCATCACCATGCCTGGCCAGAGATGTACATTATGTGTATGAGTGTTATGCCTGCATGTGTTTAAGTGCATCAGTGTCATGCAACGCCTTCAGATATCAGAAGAGGGTGTCAGATACCCTGGAACTGGAGTTATAGATGGTTGTTAGCTGACATGTGGTGCTGGGATTCGAACCTGGGTCCTCTGCAAGAGTAGCCAGGGCTCTTAACTGCTGAGCCATCTCTCCCGCCCCCAAAAGATTTTTATTTAATTTTTTGTATCGCATGTATGAGTGTTTTTATATCACGTGTATGAGTGTACATAAGCCCCCCCCACACCCATGTCATGCAATGCCTGTGGAGATGAGAAGGTGTTGGATCCCCAGAAACTTGAGTTAAGGAAGGGTGTTTGCTGCCTTGTGGAGTGCTGGGAACCAAACCCAGGTCCTCTGGAAAAGCAGGAAGTGCTCTTAACTGCTGACCAAAAAAGGTCATGAAACACATTAATAATGAAAACACTAGAAAGCAATAATTTGGGGAACCCAACTGAAATCCAACTAAAAATTCTTATTTGTTATAGTACTATTTTAAATATTTTAAGGCTAGCTTTAAAAAAAGTGAAATAAGCCAGGCATGGTGGCACACACTTTTAATCCCAGCACTTTGGGAAGGCAGAGGCAGGCGGATCTTTGTGAGTTCAAGGCCAGCCTGGTCTACATAGTGAGTTCCAGGACAGCTGGGGCTAGAGAGACCTTGTCTCAAAAAGACAAAAAAATTAAAAATTAAAAACAATTAAAAAAGTGAAACAAGCAGTAGAAATAATTTTTACTATATTTTCTATGAGAATTACTTTGAACCATTAATAACTTAAGAACTAGCCAGGTGTGGTGGCGCACACCTTTAATCCTAGCACTTGGGAGGCAGAGGCAGGCGGATCTTTGTGAGTTCAAGGCCAGCCTGGTCTACAGAGTGAGTTCCAGGACAGCCAGGGCTACAGGGAGACCCTGTCTCGAAAAGACCCCCCCCCCAAAAAAAACAAAACAAAACCAAGAACAACAACAAAACTAAACAACTTTCAGCAGGGCATGGTGGCACACACTTTTAATCCTAGCACTTGGGAGGCAGAGGCAGGTGGATCTTTGTGAGTTCAAGGTCTACAGAGTGAGTTCTAGGACAGCTGGGGCTACAGGGAGACCCTGTCTCAAAAAAAAGAATTAAACAACTTTCAAAACATTAGGAGCTAAGTGAAAGCTATAACAGGGTATAGCTTTAATAATTAACATTCAATAGTTAAAAAAAAAAATTCAATAGTCTACTATTATTGAATAGTCTACTTTGTCATACAACTTATAAAAGAGCCAAAACCAGAAGTTACTTCTTAATCCTTTTACAGTAAGCTACTCTGAATTCTTAAAAATATATTATGATTCTATAGGAATACAGACATAGTGCCATTTGATTGATCTGTCTACTGTGGTTATCAGCTAAAGACTACAGCCAGAACACACTGAATAAGAGACCCTACTGTGACTGTCTCAGAGTGGAAACAGTGGGTCCCATAAGGAAAATCTCACTTACTTGCTGTGCTCATCACATTCCTCCCCAAAGTATTAGTGTTGTTATCACTGCTGCTTCGACTTAAATTCATGTTGTTCGTGGCATTAGTCCGTGCAATGTTTGCCACTCTCCTTACAAAACTCTCCAAGCTAGATGTTTCTCTTGAGGACAGGTTAGGTACACTTGCACTAGAGCTCATTGGGGCCCCAGCAGCCAACAAAGAACTCACTGATAGTCTGTTACTTGCTGAAGAGCTAAGGGGTCGTTGTGAAGCTGCTTCTTTATTAGTTAATTCAGATACTAAACTAACGTCAGGAGAGCTAACACTAACAATTCCCATAGATATTGCACTAGACTCCCCAGGAGCACGAACAGAACTATCAGGGCCTAACTTCCTTTCAGCATTTTCACTTCCCGTTTCCGCTGTCAGGGTGCTGGTGCTTGCACTGGAAGATGACCCTACTTCTGTTTGAGGGACGTTTTCAGCAGATGACAGAACAACAATTGGTTCATGGACATCAGCTCCTGAAACTATACTGTGTTCCATTACAATTTCTGATCTCCGTTCCGTTTTGGTCGAACCCAAGCTGATGTCGCTGCTACTGGCCACGCTACACACAGAACTGCTGCTTCCTTTTCTACTTGAGGAGCCTGCAGCAGCAGATGTCTTGTCTGGACAGTTGTTTTTCACCAAGCTGCTCCATGATTGCGTTGTGCCTGAAACAGTGGATGAAACAGGTTTGGGTGATGCCACTGTATCAGGGTCGTACCCTGGTGCAAGCTTGAGGTCAAATTTTCCTTCTGCGCCCATACGGTAAGAGTTTGAGCCACCAGCATCCCAGGTGACATCAATCCAGCCTGGAAAGGGACAGGAGTTTGTGAGACCCAGCAGAAAGCAGACAGGAGCGTGTCAGACAGTAGCTCCACAATATGGGATCAGCTTTTCATCACTGCTGCACTTCTCTGAATTTCTAACCATTTATGGTCTGAAAACTAAAAGATAAATTTTTGGCCTTGAATCAATTAAAATATCTCTAAGATTAGTCTATCTGAAGGAAGAAGTCGTCCATCTGTATCATTTAACTCATGATAAAATTACATTAGGGAAAGTAGTATGTTGAACATAGGTTTGCCAGAAACCTTTGAAATTCTTCCTTTCATTTCACTCATTTCTGGAATGTTTAAGAGTGGTGCTATATAGAAACAATGTAAAGGAGATATTTACATCTACTCTGCTAAAAAGATTTTTTTTGTGTGTCTTTTTCAAACAGGGTCTCCCTGTAGTTCTGGCTGTCCTGGAACCCACTATGTAGACCAGGCTGGCCTTGAACTCACAGAGATCTGCCTGCCTCTGCCTCCCAAGTGCTAAGACAAAAGGTGTGCGCCACCACTCCTGGCAATTTTTTTTTTTTTTAAATGGTGCTGGACGATGGAACCCAGGGCCTGGCACATATAAGCAAGGTTCTATCACTAAGGTACACCCCCCAACCACTGAAAATACTTTTAAAAATATTGATACAAATGGTAAAATATTGCCACCTCAAACGTAAATGAAAAACTTGAACTATTAAATATGACTATAAGATCAAATGTTCTTCTTTCTAGAAAGAACCACTAGCATACCATTAATTTCTAAGGTTATACTAAACTCTTTTAAAAAAAGACATGTAGAACATTCCTATGTCATTTATAGAAATTTTAGGTTCCTAGCTCAAATAAAATACTAAGTTGGTATTTCAGTTGTGTTCTCAAAGTTTAGTGGCTACTTGATTATCTTATGATTTTTAATAGATTTGAATCAGCACCAAGAAATTTTTGAAACAAAATTAAAAAGCAAGTTGAACTCTTAGAATTTATGTGCTAATGACATATAAAGAACAAGCAAAATCTTTAAATTAACTTATATTTAGAAATAGACATTTTTAAAAGGGTAAATAAAATTCTAAAGGCAAAAAAATAGAAAGGAAATAGAAATTTTATAATCTTACTCTAGTTAAAAGCTAACTACTTCAGGCAAAAACACACACATTACAAAACTTCAAATATACAAAGCCTTTACAAAGTAAGTTCCAACATACATACTCACTGACACATAGTTCTAACCACGCACATACTAAGTTACTATGTTTATGATGAAGCTCAGAGAGGTCTAAGTAGCAACCTGCAGATTAGCTGCATGAGTTCTGACTGCAAAATCTACTTAAGAGGCTGACATATTATTTCAATTTGTATTTGCATGTTGAAATAGCCTCTGAAGAACCAACATTTAACTATCTCTTCTGATACATAGAAAAGTATATGACAAGCAAAAGTATCAAAAAAATCCCAAACTCAAAGTTGAGAATTGAATGTATTAATTGTTCAAAAAAATGATACTCAAATTACCAAAATTTTAATTATATATTTGTTTAGTTTAACAAAGTAACTTTATAAAAAAAAAATGTGGGCTGGAGAGATGGCCTAGTGGTTAAGAGCGCCAACTGCTCTTGCAGAGGACCCGGGTTCGATTCCCAGCACCCACATGGCGGCTGAGAACTGTCTTTGACTCCAGTTCCAGGGGAATCTGATGCCTTCTTCTGACCTCTGCGGCATTGCACGACATGGGTGCACAGACCTGCATGCACACAGTACATTCATACACATAAAAAAATAAATAAAAAATAATAAAAATAAAAAAGTAACTTTATAAATCTGCAGAGTAAGTAAACAAATGGATAGTTTTACCAACTCACACTTTAAAAGAGAAACAAATGTTAACTGATACAATGTGGAACTATACTAAAAAGTATAAACCATTTATACCAGGCTTAAGAAATGTGATAGAACTATGGTGGTGAACATATATTTCACCTAAATATGTATCTCAACTCCTCCTGTTCTCCCCTCCCCCCCCAAAAAAAAACAAAGATAGGGTTAGTAAAGACTAGCTATCATCAGAAAAAGTTGGCCTAAGTGTTTGAAAGCTAAGAACTCTCTCTTGACATAAGTTTCTTCCCTCCCTTCCTCCTCCCCACTCTCTCAGTCTTTTTTGAGACAAGGTCGCCCTTGTAGCCACAGCTTCCCAAGAATTCACTATGTAGACCAGGCTGGTCTTGATCTCGCAAGAGATCTGCCTGCCTCGGCCTCTGCTTCCTGAGTACTAGAAATAAAGGATTCTCCCACCAGGCCTGGCTTCTATGACATAAGTTTTAACCCAAAAAGGAACTACAACATTTGAAGGATCAAAAACACAAGCTTTCTTGAGTGTTAAATTCTGTATTAAGATTCTAACTTTCTTTTTTAAATATATTTACTTTGTGTATGAGCATATTGCCTACATGTATGTAAATGCGCCAGAGCAATGCAATGCTGACAAAGGTCAGAAGAAGGCATCAGATCCCCTTGGAACTGGAGTTCCAGATGGTTATTAGCCACCATGTGGGGTCTAAGACTCAAACCCAGGTCTTCTGCAAGAACAGTCAGTGCCTTAACTGCTGAGCCATCTCTCCAGCAATGATTCTAACTTTCTTATACAGGTGTTTCGGTTGACTCCATTCAGAAAAAAATGAACTGTATTCCCATTTCCCCATACCATCACCTTATAAGACACATACTTCAAGGTCAAAATAATTTATAAGAGAATATGAACTCATTAACAATATCATCAAGTCACCTAAAAATGATGTTTTAAATATCTTAGTTGAATGGTACTATTACGATTTCATCTACTAGTAGTATTTCTAAATCTTACCTCACTATATACCTACTTTGAATATTAGCAATTTGCAATTAGGGTTCAATGCTACAGAAATATGTTTAGCCAGGCGTGGTGTCTGACACCTTCAATCCCAGCACTTGGGAGCAGAGGCAGGTAGATCTCTATGAGTTCAAGGACAACCTGGTCTATATAGTAGGTTCCAGAACAGCTGGGGCTACAAGGAAAGTGAGTAATTTTAAAATTAAATGTTGCCGGGCATGGTGGCGCATGCCTTTAATCCTAGCACTCGGGAGGCAGAGGCAGGTGGATCTCTATGAGTTCAAGGCCAGCCTGGTCTACAGAGTGAGTTCCAGGCCAGCTGGGACTACAGGGAGACCTTGTCTTGAAAAGACCAAAAAAAACAAAAACAAAAAAAAAACAAAAAAAAAATAAAATTAAATGTTAACTATTCTAATTTTAATTTTAGGCCTCTAGCCCAATGGGCTGCCCTAGGTAGCTGAAGATGACCTCAAAATTCTGATCCTCCTGCCTCTATTCCTGGGCAATGGGATGGCAAGTATATACCACCAGGCCAAGGTTCATATAATGCTTGGGTATAAACTCAGGGCCTCATACATGCTAGGCAAGCACTCTTACAATTGAGCTATAGCCCCAGCTCTATAATCATTTTTATTAAAGATCTTTAACTATTTGGTAATAAGATGAATATTTTACAATTTTTAGTGGCTAGGCAAAATTGTTCAGAATGAACTCACTACTATATTTAAACAAATCATATACTAATAAATGACTCAACTGTTTTTAAAAAAAATTTTAGGAGTCAGTAGCAGTAAATCTATAGCATCAAGGATTAAAATGAATTGACTTACTTTGTAAACTAAGTCTTACTAAAGATAGCAAATTTATATTTATTATTTTTATTTTTTATGTGTATGAGTGTATTGCCTGCAAGTAAGGAAGTGCACCTGTCTCATGCAATGTCCTTGGAGGTCAGAAGAGGCCATCAGATCCCCTGGAACTGGAGTTACAGACAGTTGTTAGCTGCCATGTGGGTGCTTGAAATAACCTAGGTCCTCTCCAAGAGCAGCCAGTACTTCTAACTGCTAAGCCATCTTTCCAGCCCCTAAAGATGGCAATTCTAACTCCCCTCCAGAAGACGGTAGATTAAGCAATACAAATAATCATTATCTACAAAAGGCTGCAGTTCTTGTTCAATGCTTTATTGAAACACTAATCCTCCTTCTTCTACATGCCTTTAATACATCAAAAGGTATTGCTTGAATCCTCGGATTCTAACAAGAAAAGAAATTAAAATCAAGACTTAATGGTAATGAGAATAAACCATGTATCTTGAAGGTATTCAATTTAAACTAGTTTGATAACTACTTAAAAATATTAATACTTTTTAATCAAAATCCCAAAACTAAAAATTTTCCATTTCTAAATAAATCAGTTTCTTTTTCATTTTCATGAAAACTTATTAGTTCTTGCACAAATATCTGGTGTTTATATGATTTATAAATCATTCCAAGACAAAGGAAATCTTTTATCATGTAAGCACATGGCTTCAACATCCCAAGCACTAGCTAAACACCCACTCACCATTGTGGAGTTCTCCCGTGACAGTGCCCTCTCCCTGTGGACTGCCATCCTGGTCTCGCCACTTCCAATCAAGGCCTCTGATAACACGTGCTCCTGGAACCATGTACTTCAGAACTTGTGAGCGTACCAGACGTCTCTGTCTTCTGAGATTAGCTTCTGCTTCTTTAGCTGCTTTCCCTATGAGATTATAATTAGAGAAATATAAATTGAATCATATTTAATAAGTACTGTCATGGCAGAAAGTCAGAAAAACTTCATGTCTTTCATTACCTAGCTGGTCTTCACATACTCCATTTACAGTGCCGTAGAGTTCAAATCCAGAGAGTGAAAGGTAGTGTGTCTGCCCACTAGCATTTTTCCCCATCTGCTTAATCCTTACATGCCGCCACCCTTGTTTTTCATCCTTTGCTGGGTCAAGTGGCCAGGTTGCGGTTGATCTGTAAATGTGCAAATGAGCATTACAAAGTTTTTTTAAAACTCTCAATTTTGAAAAATCATATTCACTCAATTCATTACAAGAATAGAAAAACATTAAATGTGAACTTTTCCAAAACATATAGCAATAGACAATGTTTAGAAGGAAAACAAATGCACTTTTGAAAATGCTTGCAAAGTTTTAAATGTATTAGACATTTTAACTTTAAAGCTCAAAAAACTTGAAAATAATACCTATTAATCTTAATTGTAAGAAGTTCTTTCCATAATGTATCAAATGAAGAAACAATTTAAATTTTTAAAATTCTTTTTTATTTATTTATTTTTATTTATTTATTTATTTATTTTGGTATTTTTGAGACAGGGTCTCCCTTTAGTCCCAGCTGTCCTGGAGCTTGCTCTATAGACTAGGCTGGCCATGAATTCAGAGATCTGCCTGCCTCTGCCTCCTGAGTGCTGGGATTAAAGGCACACACCACTATACCTGGCTTTTATTTTATTTTTTTTAATTTATTTTTTATTTTATGCATGAGTGCTTTGCCTGCATGTAAGTGCACTGTTTATGTGTGTGTATGCATGCACACGCACACACTGCCAAAGAAACCAGAAGAGGGTATCAGATGCCCTGGAATTAGTTATAGATTGTAGTTAGCCACGTTGTAGATGCTAGGAACTGAACCCAGGTCCTCTGCCAAGAGAAGTCAGTGCTCTTAACCACTGAGTCCTCTCTCCAGCCCCAGAAGAACTAACTTTTGGTTTTGGTTTTTTGAGACAGTGTCTCACTGCATAGCCCTAGCTGGCCTGGAACTATGTAGACCAGGCTATCCTCAATCTCACAGAGATCTGCCTGCCTCTGCTTCCTGAGTGTCTTAAAGGCATATGCCATAACACCTGGCTTAGAAGAATTAGCTTTTAAGTAATAAAATACTTGAATAATATATGAACTATGGGTGTAGCTCAGCTTAATATGTACAAGTCCCTGTGTTCAATTCTCATCCCCTCATAAACAAAAAATTCTTATCTACATATCCACATTCACGCAGAAAGGCATATAGAGGAAAAAAAGGAGTTATAAAATTAAGAAAATTTTAAGACAGCCACAACTCTATATACCACTACTAATTTATGGAACATTCACGTGTATTATGTGACTATATGGAGTTTATAAGTTTGATTCTTTTTGTGCTATATACACACATAAATTTTTAAATAAGTATGTTCAACTTTCTACCAATATTTAATCTGAGCTTTACAAAAAATATGTACTCATGTTTTGAGAGAGAGAGAGAGAGAGAGAGAGTGTGTGTGTGTGTGTGTGTGTGTGTGTACACGCCCAGTGCCAAAGAAGTAGAGAAGAGGGTGTTAGATTCTGGAACTAGAGTTAAGGATGGGTGTTAGCTGCCATGTGGGTGCTAGGAACCAAACCCAGGTCCTCAGAGCTATCTCTCCAGCTCCCTGATCAGAATTTTTTTCTCTCTTTAGCTGGAGCTGGCCTGGAACTCACTATGTAGACCAGGCTGGCCTTGAAGTCACAGAGATCCGCCTGCCTCTGCCTCTGCCTTCCGAGTGCTGGAACTAATGCTGGGATTAAAGGCATGCACTACCACGCCTGCCCTAATTGGATTTTTTTTTAAAGAAACTTTTATTAAATTATTTCAAAACTTTTTAATTACATGGGGATGTGTGCAAGAATGTGCCATGGTATATTATGGAGGTCAGGGAACAACTTGTCAGAGTTAGTTTCTCCTTCTACCACGCTGGTCCTGGGGATCAAACTTGGGTCATCAAGCTTGGCAGTAAGTGCCTTTACTCACTGAGCCATCTCGCCCACCCATTCAATCAAGCTTGACAGTTTCAGTAAAGTTAGTATTTCCAAAGTTTCAATGTCTAAATTACAGAAAGTGATTTATTTCAGAAAGAACATCTTGCTTCATTATTTCACAAAATAGAGCTCTACAATATACAATTATACAAATAAAGAAAGCTCTTTACTAAATTTCTCAATTTGCAAAGACTCCTCAACTAACCCTGGTTCATTGAGACTGCAGTCATCAACATGGGTATACAAAGAAGTCCAGTTCTGTCCATCTTTGGATACCTGGAAAACCCAATTTCTCAGCGCAGATCTTCCATAACCACGAGCATGACGAAGTGTATATGCTGAAGGTATCACCCAAACGCCCAGATCTATGGCAAACCAGGCATTCTTATCATCATTGCTATGACAATTTAAAGCTGAATTATCACGACTTAGTATGTCTTCCAAGCGACCATATGGTAAATTTCTTCCTTCTGATGATGTGACTACTACAAGTCCATAAGCAGCAGGATTTACCCATTCATATGCAGTTCTACACAAAAATAAAAGAGAAATTAACAATGTATTTGCTTACACTAATAGATGTTCATATTATATATGTTCATATATGACAATTGGATTTGTTTAGTTCTTAAATACAAAAACTGTAAGCCAGAATGGTATATATTCCTTTAATACCAGCACTTGGGAGGCAGAGGCAGGCGGATCTTTGTGAGTTCAAGGCCAGCCTGGTCTACAGAGTGAGTTCCAGGTCAGCTGGGGCTACAGGGAGACCCTGTCTCAAAAAGACCAAAAATAAATAAATAAAATTCCTTAAAGCAGAGAATACTCAATGAATGACTATTACTTTTATTCCACTAATTAACATTCTTTCACAGATAAGCACTTTCATTCTAACTTAAAGAAAATGTCTTACTTTGCATTTGTTCCAATCCAGTAAATGATTCCATTTTCATCAAAATCATGTTGGTGCCGAAATATAAAATTTTGTCCTTCTCTTAATTTTCGAACAAAAACAAATGAAGATCGGTCAAAATCATACCACTGCTTTGCTACCTAAATCAAAGAAAATACACAAGACTTTCACCTTGATAACTCTATTTAAAAGCACATTAGCTACTTTCCCCAAACTTTTCAAAAGTCAAGTATTTTATAACAAATGCTCATTTAAAAATATTTCACAAGCCAAGCATGGTGGCACATGCCTTTAATCCTAGCACCTGGGAGGCAGAGGCAGGCAAATCTTTGTGAGTTCAAGGCCAGCCTTGTCTACAGAGCGAGTTCCAGGACAGCTGAGGCTATAGGGAGACCCTGTCTTGAAAAGACCAAAAAATAAGTAAAATATTTTACAAATAACCACCTAACTATGGTAAAAAAGCAACTGAAGAATATACAGAATAAGTGAAAATAAAAAGTACCATAACCAAAGAGCTCTACTATCAGTAACAAAGTTAACTTTTTGCAGTATTGCAGAACTGTACCCAGGACCTTACACATGCTAGGCAAATATTCTACCATTGAGCCACATATCCAGCCAGAGTATTTTTCACCTATGATTTCAATAGACAAAACTTTGATTATAATATGGTGATATAATCACAGTACAGAAAAACATTTAGAAGGTAAAAAGACTGTTCTATAAAATAAATTTCTAAAATTAGAATTACTGGGCCAAACTCTATTACCATTAATTCTGTATGTATTTCCTTGACTACTATTCCACATGATTAAACCAAAGTATAGAATACTTTTCTCACCAAGTCCCTGCCCAAGAGAAGCTCACCATTTTCAAGAGGTACTGTTCGAGGGATTCAACTGTAGCTAAGGGTTCCATCTTCAGCATTCTGCCAGTTCGATCTATCAATGCAGTTTCACCAGGTGCACGCTCCAAACGAAAGCGTAATCTTCTTGTAAGTATCTGTACAAAAATCATCATCATTCTTCACAAAATACCTTGTTTTTGCTAGAATTATAAAAACAACTCACTACATGAACACAACTGAGATTATTATAAAGTAAAATCATAATGGAAAATCATGCCAAGTGTGATGGGCTCTCAGTACTTTGGAGACTGAGGTAGGAGGGTTGCCATGAATATGAGGCCACCCCGGGTGACAAACAGGAACCCATCTCAAAAACAAAACAAAAAACAACATAATGAATGAGCCAAATAACTGTTATCAGTTGTTTTAAAAGGTTCACTAAGTGGGGCTGGAGAGATGGCCTAGCGGTTGAGAGCACTGACTGCTCTTGCAGAGGACCCAGGTTCGATCCCCAGCACCCACATGGCGGCTGAGAACCGTCTGAAACTCCAATTCCAGGAGAACTCCAGTTCCAGGGGAATCCGAGACCCTCTTCTGACCTCCGCGGCATTGCACAACACGGGTGCACAAACCTGCATACAGACATTACATTCATACACATACAGAAAAATAAAAATTAAAAAAAAAATATTAAAAAAAAAAAGGTTCACTAAGTAATAATGATTATCAAGAAAAAAAGTTCGGTTCTCCCACCCAGCAGTCAGGGTGACAGGAGTAGCAGTGGCCAGGCCTTTCACCTAGCATTCGTCCCTGAGGCCTCCAGGATGCCCAAGAAGGTCAGCTTGGAGATGGCAGCCAAGGAGGAGGCCAAGCACAGATCCGATAGGCCATCAGATCCGAGAGGCTGTCGGCCAAACCCGCTGCTGGAAAAGTGGAATCCAAGCCAAAAGAAGTTGAGGGAAAGGATAAATCTTCTGACAAAAAAGCACAGGGAGAAGGGAAAAAGGGAGTAAAGGGAAAGCAGGCTGAAGTGGCCAACCAAGAAACTACAGACCTGTCTGCAGAAAATGGAGGCCACTAACGAGGAGGCCACCTCTGATGAAGGAGAGAAAGATGCCAAGTCTGACTGATCACACATCATGTCCATCAGTCTCCCTGCCACTGTTCTTATACAATCAATAGGAATATTTTTATCAGCTTTTTTATATCTTTTGTATGTTTTTATCAGTTTTTTTGTATATTTTTATCAGTTTTTTTAGTAGCTCTAGAAACATTTTTGAAAGAGAAAATCCCACCTCATCCCATTTTTTAACTGTAAATGATCTTTTTTATTAATATTTATTTCTATACGTGTATGAATTTACTGTCTGCATGCAAGTTTGTGCACCCGTGTCGTGCAATGCCGTGGAGGTCAGAAGAGGGTGTCAGATTCCCCTGGAACTGGAGTTCTCCTGGTATTGGAGTTTCAGACGGTTCTCGGCCGCCATGTGGGTGCTGGGGCTCGAACCCGGGTCCTCTGTAAGAGCGGTCAGCGCTCTTAACTGCTAGGCCATCTCTCCAACCCGTAAATGATTTTTTTTAAGAGATGAAATCATTTGCTGGTTGTTCTTGTTGCCCTGTCAGAACTGCTGCCCTCTGTAACATCTCTGGTCATGGTGGTCCAGTTTTCCTAACAGTTGATAATGTGCTATGAAAGATGAAAATCTGAGTGTGATCACATCACAGTGGAAGTAAGGACTGCCAGTGTTTGATGATCTTGTTGCATGAGATCCTCTTAAGGAAAATGTGCCAAGGTTGATGCTGAACATCACTGGAATAACTTCTCAAAAGAACACAATACATGGCTCTTTTAGATTTTTGGTACGTGTGTTAAGAATTGTGTATGAATTGAAAGTGTCTGTGTACTGGTCCTCAACCAATAAAATCTCAGTATGGAAGAAAAAAAAAAAAAAGAAAAAAGTTAACTTGCTAGAATTTTTAAACTTCAAATACAGTGTCAATACAATTAAATACTTTTGCTTTCACAGAAATATAATGCTTATAACTCATAATTTTCTAGCTAAAGTTTTTTTCCTTCTTTTTATTGTTTCTGGTTTTTGTTGTTTCTGGGGTTTTTTGGTTTTTTTTTTTTTTTTTAAAGACAGTTTTTCCCTGTACTTCCAGATGACCTGGAACTTACTATGTAGACCGGGCTGGTCTCGATCTCACAGAATTCTGCCTGCCTGCCTCTGCCTCTGCCTCTGCCTCTGCCTCTGCCTCTGCCTCCCAAGTGCAGGGATCAAAGGCGTGCAGCCATGATCAGCCCTAGCTAAGTTTCTTTAAAGTAGCTAATCGGCTTATTCCTTTAAAGCTACAGCATATGTGATCTAAGGCTAATAAAGGTTTAATTTTACATTTATTATTTATTTAGTGTATCTGTGTGGGTACCCACTATACGTGAATGGAAGTTAGAAAGCAATCTATGGAAGTCAATCTCTTTCCACCATGTGAATTCCAGAGATCACACTCAGGTTATTAGGCTTGGTGGCAAGCGCCTTAATCACTTAACCACTCAACCACTCACTGGCTATGATGGTTAATTTTAAATTTCAACTTGCCACAACCTAAAGGAAAAGCCTGAGAGGAAATCCATACCTGGGGGCATATCTGTGAGAGAGTTTTTTTTTGTTTTGTTTTTGTTTTGTCTCTTTTTGAGACAGGGTATCCCTTTAGTCCCAGCTGGCCTGGAGCTCCCTATGTAGACCAGACTGGCCTTCACCTGCCTCTGCCTCCCAAGTGCTGGGATCGAAGGCGTGCACCACCACGTGGGTTCTGTGAATTGAACCCGGGTCCTCTGTAAGAGCCATCAGTGCTCTTAACCACTGAGCCATCTCTCCAGCCCAAGAGACAGTCTTAATTGCTAACTGATATAAAGGAAGACCTAGACCAATGTGAGGAGCACTGTTTAATGGACTAGGCCCCAAACTGTGTAAAAGTGAAGAAAGCTAGCTGCGCATAGAGGCAGAAGCAAGCAGGCTCAGGGAACAGCATGTAAGGGGGGCAGAAAGATTGTAAGAGCCAAAACAATTGCAGAACAGTTTCTTATCTGCAAGACAGGTAGTTGTCATGGATGCATTTGTTTCTCTCTGCTCTAGACTATGGATGTGGTGTGATAGGCTGTTTCAAAATCATGCCTCTGTGACTTCCACAAAATGACTGACTATTACCTTGAAATGTAAGCCAAATCAACCCCTTCTCACCTAAACTGCTTACGGCCAGGGTGTTTTATTATAGGAACAGAAATAAAGCAGGAACACTGGCCTCTAATAAACTTTTGAATATAAGGTAAATTTTCATCTACTAATACATTTCAGAACAAAATAAGTATAGAAGTAGCAATTTTAGCTGGGCGTATTGGTGCACACATTTAATCCCAGCACTCAGGAGGCAGAGGCAGGTGGGTTTCTGTGAGTTCAAGGCCAGCCTGGTCTATATAGCTAGCTCCAGGCCAGCTGGGACTAAAGGGAGACCCTGTCTCAAAAAGACAAAAAAAAAAGTAGCAATTTTAGCCGGCTTCAATTCTGTGTAATCTTAATTCCTACACAAAGATTGTTGAGTTCAAGATCAATATCAAGTTTAAGATCTCCTTCATAAGCCGGGCGTGGTGGCGCATGCCTTTAATCCTAGCACTTGGGAGGCAGAGGCAGGCAGATCTTTGTGAGTTCAAGGCCAGCCTGGTCTACAGAGTGAGTTCCAGGACAGCTGGGGCTACAGGGAGACCCTGTCTCGAAAATACAAAAAAAAAAAAAAAAAAAAAAAAAAGATCTCCTTCATAAAGAGAGATTCAAGGCCAGCCTGGGTTGTGTGAGGCCCTGTCTCAAAATCAAACCAATAAACAAAAACACTGGAAAAGTACATAATAAAAGACACTGGCAGTCCTATGACTATTTGAGGAGGTAAACTGGTCTTTGAGACTATACTCCAGTTCAGTCACAAAGGAGAAAGCCTAGAAACAATGGATCCGTCTCGAATAATGGAATGAGTGGAACATGTAAATGAAGACTTGTCTCTATCTAGAGAAATGGACCATAAAACTACATGATCAGTAAGAACAGCAAAGGCTCTCAGTGATCTGACTCTAACCAAAATAACACAGCAAAACATGAAAAAGTTGGGCATGGTGGCAGATGTGTGTAAGCCCAGCATTTACGAGGTGAAGGCAGAAGGATCAAGAGTCAAATCTGTATTTGTGGGCTCTATTTTTTTTTTTTTTTTGTCTTTTTGAAACAGGGTCTCCCCTGTAGCTGCAGTTGTCATGGAACTCACTATGTAGACCAGGCTGTCCTTGAACTCACAGAGGTCCGTCTGCCTCTGCCTCCCGAGTGCTGGGATTAAAGGCGTGTACCACCATGCTCAGCCTTATAGGCTCTATTCTGTTCTTACCCTTCATCAGAGAAGCTTATTTCTGCAGTGGATAGAAATTAACAAAGAGAAACACAAAAGTGCAAAGAACAAGCAACTGGAATGCTAATCCACAAATGAGACATAGGTATCACTCCTCCTACTCAGAGAAGATGGGGCAGAAAGACTCTAAGAGTCAGAGAGGTTGAGGAGGACTGCAGCAAAACAGTGTCTTCTGGAAATGGCAGGCAGTTGTAATCATCAACTCTCAACAGCTGTGGTTGCCTAAATAAGATCTGGACAAGATCAATGTAGGTATTTTGCTCCAACATGGATAGACAAAGGTCACAAGGCTCTATTCCTAAATGGAAAACTACTGGGAAAGTTTTGCTCTGGGGTGGAGCCCCTGGTAAGTTATCCATGCTACAGTGGACATCCCTACACCCACATTCATGTGGGCAACATTAATTGGTCTTAGTAGGTTATATATAAATACACACACACACAAACACACACACAGAAGGCATGATGTTGGGACAGAGAGACTGAGGAGAAATTGGAGGGGGGATGAAGGGTGGATTTCACAAAAAACAAAATATACTCATGTGTGAAGGAAAAAAAAAAACCCGTTTTTAAAGGAGTTCAATTACAGCCCACCCAGGGACAAAACAAAAACAAAAGACAAAGAGTTCAAGGACATCCTTAGTGTTTTAGTTTGCTTTCAATTGTTGTGACAAAACACTCAGACCAAAACCAACTTGGGGAGGAAAGGGTTTATTTGGCTTACATCTCCCAGGTCACAGTTCTTAACTGAGGGAGCCCAAACTAGGAACTCTGGGCAGATACCTGGAGGCAGAAGCTGAAGCACAGGCCATGGAGCTTGCTCCCCTGGCCCATGCCCAGCCTGCTTTCTTATATAATACACAACAACCTGCCCAGGGGTGGCAGCAACCATAGTGGGCCAGACCCTCCCACATTACTCAACAATTAAGAAGCGGTCCCTCCGATATAACCACAGGCCAATCTAATGGAGGCAATTCCCTAATTGAGAACCCCTTAACCCAGGTGTGTCAGGCTGACACTAAAGCTATCCAGGGGTGAATTTGATGTCATCCTAGACAACATGAAACCCTGTCTCAAATTTAAAAAAAAGACATAGCTAAAGAAGAGACTTGATAAAGCTATGTAGTCTGAAAGTTTGTAGGTCTCTCTCTAAATCCAAATACTGAAACTTAAGGAAGGACTTTAGGAGGAAGTTAAGAGGTCAAGAGGGTAGAGCCATCAGGAATCAGATTAGTACCCTGACAAATAAAATCTAAGGTTAGGTGGGCATGGTGACTAATACCTGTACCAGGGGGGGAAAGAAAGAGGCAGGTAGATATCTCTGAGTTCCAAGCTAGCCAGGACTACATAGTAAGACACTGTCTCAAAAGAAAAAAAAGAAAAGAAATCTTAGCTTATATATTCCTTTCAGCACATAAACACATAAATAAAGGTGGCCTCTCACTAGACACCAAATCTGCTGACACAGTGATCTACAAATTTCCAGCATCTTAAAAAAAGTGTTAAATCTGTTGCTTGTAAACCTAAGATATTTTTCTTATAACAGTCCAACTGAAGAAAAGATTTGATTCATAATTTTAGGACAGTCTGATTTTTACACTGAAAAAGTATCTTTTCCTACTTAAGATCTACCAAAAAATCACTTATTACTTATAATCTTTACTGAATGAAGTAATGTGATTTACATCACGATAACATAATAAAATAAAATAGTTCAGAAATACCAATGCGTCCACAAGAATCAATAAATTATAAAAAAAAACAAAAACAAAAACAAAAGCCGGGCGTGGTGGTGCACACCTTTAATCCTAGCACTTGGGAGGCAGAGGCAGGCAGAGGCAGGCAGGTCTGTGTGAGTTCAAGGCAAGCCTGGTCTACAGAATGAGTTCCAGGACAGCTGGGCTATAGGGGGAGACCCTGTCTCAAAAAGACAAAAACAAAAACAAAACAAAACAAAACAAAAAACCACCACCACCAACAAAAAAAACCACCACCACCAACAACAACAAAAAACCTCAAAGGGCATCACATTGTTGGTCAGGGTTGTCCAAAAGACTCCAAAAACAAGAGAGACTATTGCTACAGCTCATGATTGCCTCCCAGAACTTGAAGGTAAGACCATATTGCTGAAGACAGGATATACTTCGGACACAGGACTTGGAGAAATCGAGCTGAACAGACCATAGTATCAAGATAGAGGAATATCAAGATACTATGAGAGGTAGTCTGCAGGAGAGGCTTCTAGGTCTGTTGTAGTTCATAGACTTAGCTTGGGGGTAAGCAACAGCTGTCTAATTGGACTTAAAAGGCCTTCTCACTGGTAAGGAACTCATGTGTGGTACTGGAAACATGAGTATTTACACATGGTTGGAAATGGCCATAGCATGCAACAGATGGTGATTAACCCAGAAAGCCAATACTGGCTAAAGTGCTGAGAATAAGAGACTGCAGAGTACTTATCTCTCAATAGACACCCATATCAAACCTCTGCCACACAAGGCTCACGGACTATTGCAGAAGAGGGAACAGAAAGATTCTAAGAGCCAGAGATGGTGATTGAATGACCACAGGCAGGTGGGAACTTGCTGATATGAACTCACAACAATGGTAACATGCACAACAAGGCAAGCTCAAGTCAGACAAAAATCCAGCACTGAAGTATGGAAGTAGGTAAAAAGAATCTTCAACCTTAAATGAGGAACTATTTATCACTGCTAAATGCTGGGAGAGGGAAAATTGGTTTTCTTTAAGGGTATGACACTAGATAGGTTAACCAGGCTCCAGTGAATAAACAAACAATGAAGGACATTTGGGGACATAAATTGGACTCCACAGGCCTTAATATACATGACAAAGTACATGAACTCCAGCACTGGGGGAAAGGGGCACTTTACCAGGGGTGCAGGTAGGTAAGGGGCTAAACATATATTGTATGAAATTCACAAAAATGGGGCTGGAGAGATAGCCTAGTGGTTAAGAGCCCCAACTGCTCTTGCAGAGGACCCGGGTTCGATCCCCAGCACCCACATGGCAGCTGAGAACTGTCTTTGACTCCAGTTCCAGGGGAATCCTACGCCCTCTTCTGACCTCCGAAGCATTGCACCATACGGGTGCACAAACCTACATGCAGACAGTACATTCACATATGAAAATTAAAAAAAAAAAAAAAAAAAAATAAAAAAAAAAAAAAAAAAAAAAAAAAAAAAAAAAAGATTCACAAAAATTCAAAAAATCAAATGGCACTTAAATGAAAAAACTTAAAAAGATTAGTCAGAATTTTTTTTTTTTCTTTTTTTTGGTCTTTTTGAAACAGGGTTTCCCTGTAGCCCCAGCTGGCTTGGAACTCGAGATGTAGGTCAGGCTGGCACTGAACTCAGAGATCCACCTCACCCTGCTTCCCAAGTGCTGAGATTAAAGGCATGTACCACCACACCTGGCTAGAAATTTTTAATTCAGAATGAACGGAATATTTTCTTAATTTAGATTAATTTAAATTTTATTTTAGGGGTGTGTGCCCACATGTGTGTTATGTACACTGTTTGAGTGCCTGGTGGCTACAGGAACCAGAAGGAGGCATCAGACACCTGAACTGGAGTTACAAATGGATTTTAGTTGCCATGGATACTGGGAATGGAACCTGTGTCCTTTACAAGAGCAGCAAGTGCTCTTAACAAATAAGACATCTCGGCCGGGCGTGGTGGCGCACGCCTTTAATCCTAGCACTCGGGAGGCAGAGGCAGGCGGATCTTTGTGAGTTCAAGGCCAGCCTGGTTTACAGAGTGAGTTCCAGAGCAGCTGGGGCTTCAGGGAGACCCTGTCTTGAAAAAGACCAAAAAAAAAAAAAAAACAAATAAGACATCTCTCTTGCCCCAGAAGTACTTTTTTATAAAAAAAAAAAAAGGTATATCAGTGTTTCTAAACACATTAAGCTATAACAGCTACTATGTTTTTCATGGTCACCTGGAGGTTATACGTGGATCCTGGTGTATCATACAAATGGAGAGGTAGTCGTTCAATTGACTCTAATACAGCTATTAGCTTTCGAATTAATGCAACTGCTGGTCTACTGTGAAGAGAAAAAATAAAGAGTTTTTGTGTAAGTTCATATAAAGTGCATGTAAATAGTCATGTAGAAACCTCAATTACCAACCTTATATGGTTCTCTGCTTTATTCATGGGTACAGAAAAAGCTTTAATTTTATACGACTTTTTTTTTTTTTTTTTGGTCTTTTTGAGACAGGGTCTCCTTGTAGACCCAGCTGTCCTGGAACTCACTATGCAGACCAGGCTGTCCTTTAACTCACAGAGATTCGCCTACCTCTGCCTCCTGAGTGCTAGGACTAAAGGTGTGCACCACCATGCCCAGCATACAAGACAACTTTTTATATTTATTTGTGTGTGTGTGTGTGTGTGTGTTCATGAGTGGCATTCAGAAGACAATTTGCAGGAGTTGGTTCTCTCCTTCCACAATGTGACTATCAGAAACTAAACTCACACTTTGGACCTGGTGGCAAGCATTGACCACCAGCCATCTCAGCAGCCCAAGGCAACCTCTCCCAATTCATTTAATGAAAAATATTTAATTTAATTAGAATTTTCAATTATACACAAAGCATATTTGAAATTTATATTTTAATATTTGAAGAACTCTGTCACAACATATACTTTCTCACATATCATGAAGCTATATACTCATAGGTTTTTGGAAAATAACTGAAAACTTTAGGTTAAAAAAAATCTTTTAAAAAAAGTCATCAATGTTGGGCGTGGTGATGCACGCCTTTAATCCTACCAGCTGGGAGGCAGAGACAGGAAGATCCTTGTGAATTCAAGGCCAGTCTGGTCTACAGAGCGAGTTCCAGGACAGCTGGGGCTACAGGGAGACCCTGTCTCGAAAAGACCAAAAAAAAAAAAAAAGTCATCTATGGCACAACACAGTAATGTCAATGAATTTTCCAAAGGCATTTTATTCAAGACAAGTACATTTTAAAATTAGCAAAAATTTGCAGGGCAAAATGTTTAATACAGTAATATTTCTTTTTCTTTTAGGGAATAAAGTAGGGTAGAAACAGGGCCTCTCCTGAAATTTGCTCCATAGCCCAGACTGGCTATAAACTCTCACTCCTTTGCCTCCTTGGTATTTGAATTAATAGGAATGCTGCAATTATATGCAACTTAATCCAGAAATACTTCAATAAATTATTATCCATAGATATAACATACTCATTAAAATGTCATTAGAAATCAATCAAACTAGTTGAATTTTATTTATTATTTTAAAAAAATTCTGCCATATTCAAAGGTAGGCAAAATAGTATAATTTACCTTCATCAACCTAAGATTCAGTTTAAATAATGTGCTTCTAATGGCCAATCTACCACTATTGACAATCCAGCCAGACCTCTCTTTCGCATATTTTCTGAAGAAAATGATACTATATAATTTCACCTCAAAGTATATTTGTCCCTACAAAAGAATACTTAAAATATCATTATTATAAAGAATTAACAATTATCACTAGATAGTAAATATTTAGCCAGTGCTCAAATTGACCAGTTTTTTGAGACAGACAAGAACTCTTTATTTTGCTCAGATTGATCTTTTAAAAAGTATATTTTTAAAAAATAAAAAATTTGGGCTGGAGAGATGGCCTAGCGGTTAAGAGCGCCGACCGCTCTTACAGAGGACCCGGGTTCGATCCCCAGCAGCCACATGGCGGCCGAGAGCCGTCTGAAACTCCAATTCCAGGAGAACTCCAGTACCAGGGGAATCCGAGACCCTCTTCTGACCTCCGCGGCATTGCACGACACGGGTGCACNAAACAAAAAAAAAAAAAAAAAAAAATTTAAAAAACAAAAAATAAAAAAAATATTTTATTTATGTGTATAAGTGTCTTGCCTGCATATATATGTTTACCATGAGCATTCGTTGCCCTTAAAGGCCAGAAGAGAGCGTTAGATCTTCTGGAAATGGAGTGACAGACAGTTGTGAGCTACCATGTGAGCACTGGGAATTGAACCCAGGTCCTCTGCAAATGCAGCCAAGTGCTCTTAACTGATGGGCCCTCTCTCTAGCACTCCACGCACTTTCTGCAAGTTAGTCTACTCAAAGTCCTACTGCTGTCTCTGGAGTATAAGAATTATATATGTCTTTCATCGTACCCAGCTTTTTGTATTTTTGAAACAGAAGCTCACTATATAGCACAGGCTGGTCTCAAATTTATTACATAGTTCAAGTGACTTTAAGAGATCAGAAGAATTCCATGGGGGGCTGGAGAGATGGCTCGGTGGTTAAGAGCACCAAAACTGCTCTGGCAGAGGACCTGGGTTCGATTCCCAGCACCCACAAGGCAGCTAAGAACCATCTTTAACTCCAGTTCCATTCCAGGGGAATCCAATGTCCTCTTCTTTTTTGAGACAGGGTCTCCCTGTAGTCCCAGCTGTCCTGAAACTCACTCTGTAGACCAGGCTGGCCTCGAATTCACAAAGATCCGCCTGCCTCTGCCTCCCATGTGCTAGGATTAAAGGCGTGCGCCACCACACCCGGCTCACCCAATGTCCTCTTCTGAACTCTGCAGCATTGCACCACACGGTGTACCAACCTACATGCAGACAGTACATTCATACACATAAAAAATAATAATTAAATTAAAAAAAAAAAATCAGAAGAATTCTTAACAAACAAGGTTTATTTTATCCTACTAGATCAAGAAAATCTTTACAACATTTTCACATGCTGGGCTTGGTGGCACATGCCTTTAATCCCAGCACTCGGGAGGCAGAGGCAGGCAGATCTCTGTGAGTTCAAGGCCAGCCTGGTCTAATAGCGAGCTCCAGGCCTGCTGGAACTAAAAGGGAGACCCAATCTCAAAAGGAAAACAAGCAAACAAATAAACAAATAAAATTATCTTCACTGACCCCCTCTCAAAAATACCAAAAACAAACAAAAAAAACAACAAATTTTCACTTACATTTACAATACAAACTAATTTTTTAATTGAATAAAAGAATTCCTTTTATGTATAGACACAGAGTTGCCTAAAGGAAGTATACCAAGTGTGCAAAAGTACCCCAAACAGAAGACATGTGGGGTTTGTGTTTTGGTTTTGGTACTAGAACCATATTCACACAGAGTCCCAGCCTTTAGAGTTTACCTTTCATCATCTTCATTTTCACTAAAGGCTGTTTTGAAAACATTTATTCTTTCTACCAGTTGACAACAATCTTGTTTCATATCCAAATCTATGCTCTAAAGAGAAACAAAAAGGTAAAACAGAAACACTTATAGACAACTTATTGACAGTTATTAAAAAGAATGTAACATGATCACTAACACTGTTTTACAAAGCAATTCTGTGTACCTAATTTATGTACTTAAGATATTTTATTTTATGTCATTTATATGGAAATCATAGCGGAGAATAATGTTAACTCAAAGTAACATGTCTTTTCAACAAAATTTTGACTAAATTTACAATTTTAGTAAGATTTATAAAATTACTGAAAACTCGAGCCAAGTGGGGCATCAAACACCTTTAATCCTAGTGCTCAGGGGGCAGAGGGGGGGCAGGTCTCTGAGAGTTCAAGGCCAGCCTGGTCCACAGAGTCAGTTCCAGGCCAGCTGGGGCTACAGGGAGACCTTGTCTCAAAAACACACAATTATTAAAAACTCATAAAAGTATTAATATTTTTAAATTATCAATATAATCTGGGTAAAGTATTACTTATTCAGTCTTTCAATGAAATTCTTTTTATTGTATGATCAGTAGGCTGTGACTAACACTGTGTTTATCCTCATTAATGTTTAAAGCGGTCACCAATTATGCTACCATGTCACCATTTCCCAAAGTATGCAAAATTATTTCAGATCATATGAAAATAAACATTTTCTTTTTATTTTTATTTTTTGATTTTTTGAGACAGGGTCTCCCTGTAGCCCCTGCTGCCCTGGAACTCAGTAATGTAGACCAAGCTAGCCTGAACTCACAGAGATCCACCTGCCTCTGCCTCTTGAGTGCTGGGATTATAGGCATACACCATTATAAAAATAAACATTTTCTATTTTTATAATGCTATATAGCAAGTTTGGGGAAAAAAAACTGATATGACAAAACCATGATTTCACAGATATCAATGTGACATTATCATTATAATCTCAGTAAATGGAAATTAATCCAAATGGAAAAATGTATGAATATCAGACTCACTGAAGTAAAAGTAAACTAATACAATTTAAAATTTTCCATCATTTACAAATAAATTAAAATGGCAAGTATATCTGAAATAATAAACGTTTCCACTAAAATAAAGGAAAACATTTTTACAGTAACAAGATATTCAAGATAGATCAAATGTAAAAAAGTTATTAATGAATAATTACATGGTCACATAAGCTTCCTAACACTGTTTAACAGAATAATTTTATTCGTGTAATTTAGGTACTTAAGGTATTCTATTTTATGCAACTTTGGAAATAAGAGCAGTGGACAATGTTAATTCTTAAGCTAAAATCTCTTCAACAAAACTGACTAAATTATGACTACAGAACTTAGAATCAAATAAAATCAGTTATCTCATTCAATTGGATTAAAGAAACGATAAAACAAAGGCTAGATAAGTTAGAAACACTAACATTTACTCAGTTTTAAAATCTCTTCAGCCAGGCGTGGTGGCGCATGCCTTTAATCCTAGCACTTGGGAGTCAGAGGCAGGCGGATCTTTGTGAGTTCAAGGCCAGCCTGGTCTACAGAGTGAGTTCCAGGACAGCTGGGGCTACAGGGAGACCCTATCTCGAAAAAGACCAAAANAATAATTTAAAAATGGATTCTGCTTTTGTTTCTTGTACTAACAGACTCACATTTAAGACGGTGAGAAGTGCTTGAACCAAGCCACTGCTGCACATCTCATACGGTGAGATAGTGTTCTCATCCTTCAGAAGTACAATTAGGTTCTCCAAAGCTGTTTTCATTAAATCTCGCCAAGTGTTCTCACTTTCAATGCACTTAAAGAAGAAAAAAAAAAAAGAGTGAAGACACTGCAAAGACATAGGGCCCAGGCCCTTAAAATAACAACGTGGGCTGGAGAGATGGCTGTTAAGAGCACCAACTGCTCTTGCAGAGGACCCGGGTTTGATCCCCAGCACCCATATGGTGGCTGAGAACCATCTCTGATGCCAGTTCCAGGGGAATCTGATGCCCTCTTCTGACCTCTGAGGCATTGCATGACACAGGTGCACCAACCTACATGCAGACAGTACATTCATGCACATAAAAAATAAATAATATTTAAAAAAATAAATAACATTTCTTAACAGCAATCACCATGAAAATCTATTAAATATTATACTAGATTAACAGTTCCAATTTCTAAAAAAAGATCTCTACCACAGGCCCACAATCTTTCTTTTTTTAACTGATAATTTTCATTTATTTGTTTTATTTATTTATTTATTTATTTATTTTGGTCTTTTTCGAGACAGGGTCTCCCTGTGGCCCCAGCTGTCCTGGAACTCGCTCTGTAGACCAGGCTGGACTTGAACTCACAAAGATCCACCTGCCTCTGCCTCCCAAGTGCTAGGATTAAAGGCGTGCGCCACCACACCCAGCTATTTGTTTTATTTTATTTTATTTTTTTAATCTTTTTAAAAATGTTTTATTTATTTTATTATTATGTGTATGAATGTACTGTCTGCATGTAGGTCTGTAGACCCATGTCATGCAATGCTGCAGAGGTCAGAAGAGGACATCAGATGCCCCTGGAACTGCAGTTAAAGACGGTCCTCAGCCGCCATGTGGGTGCTGGGGATCGAACCCGGGTCCTCTGCAAGAGCAGTCGGCGCTCTTAACCACTAGGCCATCTCTCCAGCCCTATTTGTTTTATTTTTATTTTATTTTTTAGGCCAACAATCTTGTATGCAGATGCACACTGAGCCGAGTCATCAGATCCCTCTCTAAAGCTGGGGTTATAGATGTTAGCCAACTAATGTGGGTTCTACGAACCTAACTCGGGACCCATAAAAAAGTAATATTTGCTTATAATCACTGAGCCATCTCACTAAACCCCAATATTTTGGGTTTTGCAGGCTAGAGAGTATCTGTTCGACCCTACTATTACAATACCAAAGTAGTCAAAGAAAACATGTAAATGAACGAGCACGACTATGTGTGATATGCCTTTATGAGCAGTGAAACTGAATCTTCAAGTAATCTTCATATCATGAAATTGTTTCCCTTTTTTTTTAAGTACTTAAAAACATAAAAATCCTTTTAGCCATGAGCCAGTCAGGAGAGGTGCCCTGCAAGAACATCTGATGGCATGCACATTGCCTGCTGCTCTCCACTCTCAAGCCCCTGAATAAAATGGCTTGACCTAGGGGCTGGAGAGATGGCCTAGCAGTTAAGAGCGCCGACCGCTCTTACAGAGGACCCGGGTTCGATCCCCAGCACCCACATGGCGGCCGAGAGCCGTCCGAAACTCCAATTCCAGGAGAACTCCAGTTCCAGGGGAATCCGAATCCCTCTTCTGACCTCCACGGCATTGCACGACATGGGTGCACAAACCTGCATGCAGACAGTACATTGATACACATACCAAAATAAATAAAAAAAAAAAAATGGCTTGACCTAAAATAAAATCATAAAAACTGTTCGTGCCTCATAAAATGATGCTAAACTATGCCAGGTGTGAAGTGCACGCCTTTAATCCCAGCACTCAGGAGGCAGAGGCAGGCTGATCTCTTAAGTTCAAGGCCAGGCTGGTCTACAGAGTGAGTTCCAGGCCAGCTGGAGGTACAGGAAGACCCTGTCTTTAAAAAGACCAAAACACAGGGGCTGGAGAGATGGCCTAGCGGTTAGGAGCGCCGACGCTCTTGCAGAGGACCCGGGTTCGATCCCCAGCACCCACATGGCGGCCAAGAGCCGTCTGAAACTCCAGTTCCAGGGGAATCCGATACCCTCTTCTGACCTCCGCGGCACTGCACGACACGGGTGCACAAACTTGCATGCAGACAGTACATTCATACGCATACAGAAATAAATAAAATTAATAAAAAAAAATAAAAAAAAGACCAAAACACAAAACAAAACAACAAAAAAAGATACTAAACTACATAGCAGACCAGATTTTATTTGAAGGGGTATAACCTGCTGACCCTTCCTCATTACACACAGCAAAAAACATGAGGCAGAGGCTGGAGAGATGGCTCAGCGGTTAAGAGCACTGGGGCTGTTCTTGCAGAAAACCTGGGTTTGAATCCCAGCAACCACATGGCAGCTAAGAGCCATCCACAATTCTAGTTCCAGTGGATATGACATCCTCCACGACATGTACTGTGCAACAACACTGGTGCACTTTTTTTTCTTTTTCTTTATTTTTTTTAAAGGATTCTACAATGTAAGAGCACAGTTGTTTTCATATCACATTAATGTTGCTCAGTTTGCCATACAATTAGGTACTTGGAGTTAGCATCCACAGATGAGGGATACCATTCGTTCTTTGTTTTTCTGGGACTGTGTTACTTTATTCAGCATGTTATCTTCTAGCTCCAACCATTTATCTGCAAAGTTCACGATGTCATCTTTCTTTACTGCTGCATAGAACTCCACTGTGTAGATGTACCACATTTTCTCTATCCACTCGTCAGTCGAGGGGCACTTGGGTTGGTTCCAGCTCCTTGCTATTGTGAAGAGTTGAAATAAACATGGCTGTGCATGTATCTCTACGGTAAGATGAGTCTTGAGGGTACATACCCAGGAGTGGTATGGCTGGGTCAGGTGACAAGTTCATTCCAAGTCTTCCAAGGGTTCTCCACACTGCTTTCCATAGTGGTTGTATGAGTTTACATTCCCACCAGCAGTGGATGAGTAAATCCCTTTGCCCACAACCTATCCAGCACTTGGTATCATTTGTTTTCTTTTTTTTTTTTTTTTTTTT
>VZQC01003457.1:2682818-2696642 GCA_009823505.1 Rhizomys pruinosus | reverse complement strand
AAAAAAAAAAAAAAAAAAAAAAAACAGGCAAAAACAAAGATGAAGTGGGGAGGGGCAGTGAGGACAAGACATGATAAAAACTAAAATTCACTGTTCATCACAAAATCAAAAGACTCAGACCAAGAATGGCTATGCACACCTATAATGCACCCAAGCATGAAGGAGGCTGCAGCAAGAAGGTCATGAGTTCCAGGCCAGCACTTACAACACACAGACCCAATCTCAAAAAGGAAAGAGAGAAGTCAGGCATGGTGGATTGTAATGTAGTCCTGTAATGTCAGCACATGAAGTTTGTAGCCAGAGGATCTCCTAAAGTCTCAGGCCAGCCTTATTTATACAGTGACTTCCAGGCCAGCCAGGGCTACACAGCAAGATCCTGCCTCAAAAACAAAGCAAAGCACAACAAAAGAAGAGCTGGCCGTACTTGTCTATTTGTATGAAGCTCCCAGGATGACTCTAACTGAGTTGCTATGTTTCTGAGTGTAACCACCACTCCACGAGGCATGCTTTCAACAGCTTTGAAGTGATCATCATATAAATCTCGAGCCATAGTTCGTACCTATCAAAGTAAGAAAAGAAACTGTAAATTTTCACTGTAATTAACAATACCAACTTGTCATCGCACAGGAGCCTAAGTGCGCGCGTGCACACACATACAAAATACATGCCATTTAAGGCTGAAGGTGTAACTCAGCAGTAGTGTCTAACAATCCATGCACCACCAACCGTAAAAATTACCAAAAAAAAAAAACAAAAACAAAACAAAACAAAAAAAAAACCCACACTCTTATGACACTACTTTTTGTTTATTAAACTTTATATTATATGCCAAATAAGTACTAAGTTCATTTAAAATAACTTACACAGTATTCAACACAGCTTTCACTTTAGCATTTTATTTTTTATTTTAGTCTTTTTTTGAGACAGGATCTCCCTGTAGCCCCAGCTGTCCTGGAACTCACTGTGTACAATAGGCTGGCTTTGAACTCACAGAGATCCTCCTGCCTTGGTCTCCTGAGTGCTGGGATTAAAAGTGTGCACCACCACACCTGGCCTCAACACAGTTTTTAAATTAACAGTAACTTGTTCATGGTGGTGCATACCTTTAATCCCAGTACTCCAGAGGAAGAGGCAACAAAGGCCTGGAACTTGCTATGTAAACCAGGTGGCCTCAAACTCAGATATCTGATTGTCTTTGTCTCCTGAGTGCTGGGATTAAAGGTATACACAACCATGCCTGGTCAAGGCTTCCTCTTTAACACTGAGATATAACAAATTTTTAATTACTCACATATAGTATGTATCACATTTATAAACTTATAGCTTCTACCACAAAAAGGAATGATCTTAAGCTGGGCATGGTGGCACATGCCTTTAATCCCAGCACTGTGAGTTCAAGGCCAGCCTGGTCTACATAATGAGTTTCAGGCCAGCTAGAGCTACAGGGAGACACTATCTGAAAATGATGATCCCCCCACCCCCCTACCCCTGGGCAAAGAATGGTCTTAATGCCAATCTGGTATTAACAATCATCCAAGTTAAAACAAGGGTACCTAAGAAACACAAAACAACTCATACTTAGCTCTGATGAAATTTAGTTTGACACTATTTATAAATATATGCTTAAATAATGTAAATTTACGGTTTAACTAATTCTATTTTTTTAATTTTTGGTCTTTTTGAGACGGTCTCCCTGTAGCCCCAAGTGGCCTGGAACTCACTATGTAGACCAGGCTGGCCTTGAACTCACAGAGATCCGCCTGCCTCTGCCTCCCAAGCACTAGTATTAAAGGCGTGCGCCACCACGCCCAGCATCTAATTCTATTTTACAGACTAAGTCAACATAACTAATGCAACAGAAAAAAAAAAAAAAAACCTCACATATTTAACATCTTTTCAATCTTTCCATTCTATTTTGGTATGGCCTTCAGAATTTAAACCAAAGGAAGTCCTAAATATCAGATTTTTTTTTTTTCTTTTTTTGGTATTTTTGAGGCAGGGTCTCCCTTTTAGTGCCAGCTGTCCTAGAGCTCGCTCTGTAGACCAGGCTGGCCTTGAACTCACAGAGATCCACCCACCTCTACCTCACGAGTGCTGGGATTTTCTTTTTTAGTTTTTCTAAATATCAGATTTTATAAAACAGTATTAAATCAAGTGTGACCTCATGGCTGGTGCCTATAATCCCCGAGTTCAAGAGGCTGAGGCAGAAGGACTGCTAAGAGTTCCAGGCTGGCCTGTGCTACAGAGTAAAATCCCACCTTAAAAAAATATCGAAGCAGCCAGGTGTGGTGGCGCATGCCTTTAATCCTAGCACTTGGGAGGCAGAGGCAGGCGGATCTTTGTGAGTTCAAGAACAGCCTGGTCTACAGAGTGAGTTCCAGGACAGCCAGATCTACAGGGAGACCCTGTGTCAAAAAGACCAAAAAAAAAAAAAAAAAAAAAAAAAAAAAAAAAAAAAAAAAAAAAATATCAAAGCAAGAAATGTAGAAGGGAGGGAGGGAGGGAGAGGGAGAGGAAGGGAGGGATTATCAAGGGCTAGGATACAACTCAGTGGTAGAATGCTTGCCTAGCATGCACAGAACTCTGTAGTTTTATCCTTGGGGAAGAAAAAAGGAAAAAAGGTAATCATTAATCCTGTCTTTTAAAAAAATTATTTATTTTATTTACTTATTTATGGTGCACGCGTGCGCACACACACACACACACACACACACACACACACACACACCCCTGCCTATAAGAAGCTAGACAAAGATCCCAGATTCCCTGGGGTACAGGCAGTTGTGAACTGCCCAATGTGGGCCTTGGAGCCAAACTCATATCCTATGGAAGAACAGCAAGAACTCTTCACCAGTGAGCCATCTTCCAGCCCAAATCAACCCCATCGTAAGAGAATAAAAATGTAGGATCACTGATTTATGACATTATCAAATGTTAGCTAGCTGTTAATTTAGATGTGGTTGACTGATACAGCATATAAGTTAAACATCCTTATTCCTAAAAAACCTAAAGCTTCAAAATCTGAAACTATTAACAATGTGATAGCACAAAATTATTAAAATATATTGTATGAGGTGTGAAGAAATGGCTCAGCAGTTAAAAGCATTGGCTGCTTTTGCAGAGGACCGAGGTTCAGTTCCCATTTCCCATATGGTGGCTAACAACTTCCTTTAACTAGTTCTAATACGTCTTCTGGCCTCCAAAGGCCATGAATCCATAAATTTTCCAGGAGCCAAAAATTTCCAAAATCTGAAACATGCCTAATTACAAACATTTCAACTAAAAACTGGGCATGCTGACATACTTTTTTTTTTTGTATTTTTGAGACATGGTCTCCCTTTAGTCCATGCTGGCTTGGAGCTCGCTCTCTAGACCACTGGCCTTGAATTCACAGAGATCTGCCTGCTTCTGCCTCCCAAGTGCTGGGCTTAAAGGCATGCACCACCACGCCTGGCTTGCTGACATACATTCTAAGCCTAGGACTTGAGATAGGGGCAGGAGGATCAAGTTCAAGATTATTCTCAGATACACAGTAAGTTTGAGGCTGGGAAATTTTGTCTCAAAGAAAATAAAACAAACAAAACCCAAAAAAATTAAGAGATACTTAGCATGCGTGTACTGGGTATTTCCAGAAACTCCTAAGCCATCAGCTTTGCAGGGGCTGGAGAGATGGCTCAGTGGTTAAGAGCACTGACTGCTCTGCAGAGGACCTGGGGTCAATTCCTAGCACCTATATGGCAGCTAGCAACCATCTGTTAACTCCAGTTCCAGAGGATCCTGGATTATATGGAAGCACTTACATGCAGGTAATACACTCATACACATGAAATAAAATTTTGAAAAAGTATAGTTGCTCATTATTTAAGGATTCCATGTTTACAATTTTGACTCTTTGTAATATTTATCTGTAATCTCAAAATGTGAAATTATTTCTAGACTTTCATGGTCTTTCATAAATATGAACAGTTCAGCAAATTGTGTTGCTCAATATGCAAGTTCCTAGCTCAGTTCAAATAAGGCAAGACTTCAGCTTTCATATGATAACAAATGTCCTTTTCAGTCTATGTAGTTTCATATTTTCACATTTGTATTGGGTTAAGCAATTTCACTGTGTAACTATAGTGTACCATCTACTTTTTTTTTTTTTTTTTTTNACCTAAAATACAAAAAAAAAACAAACAAACAACACAAAAAAAACACATCTTATCACATTTTTTTTATAACTTTATTTTATTGAAATAGTACTAGTTATTTAACAATAAACACAGTATTCCAACAGCTCACTTAGCATTTTATCATTTTATCTTTACAGATCCCCTGTACCCAGCTCCTGAACCTGTGTACAATGGTGCTGAACTCAACCCTGTTTCTGTCGGAAAGGTGACCACACACTGCTCAAATTTTATAAGTAACTTGTCATGCTGTGCATACCTTTATCCCATACTCAGAGGAAGAGGCAAACAAGCGACTTCTATGTTAAACACGGCCAACTCAGATATTGATTTCTTGTCTCGAGCGATATAACAACCATGCCTGTCAAGCTCATCACTGAATTTAACAATTAATACTAATATATATACATTAAACTTATACTTCTCACAAGGAATGATCAGCGGCATGTGGCACATCTTTTCCCAACTGTATCAAGCAGCCTTACATAATATTCGGCGCTAGCTACAGGGGAACCATCTGAAATATGTATCCCCCACCCCTACCCTGGCAGAATGGTCTTAATGCCAAATGTATACAATCATCCAGTTAAACAAGACCTAAAACAAAACAATCTCTAGCTCTTGAATTTGTTGACATTTATAAATTAGTTTAATATGTAATTTCGTAACTAATTCTATTTTTATTGTTTTACGTCTCCCTGTAGCCCCAAGGCCTGGAACTCACATGGACCAGGTTGGCCTTGAAATAACAAAGATCCACCTGCCTCGCCTCCCAAGCACTGAGACTAAAGATATGTGCCACCACAACCAGCAAAAATAAATTTTAAAAAAAAAAAAAAAAAAAATGAACAAAAAAAAAAAAAAACCTCACTTAACATCTTTCAATCTTCCATTCATTTTTATGCCTTCAGATTAACAAAGGAAGTCTAAATCAGATTTTTTTCTTTTTTGTATTTTTGAGGCAACGTCTCCTTTTAGTTCCAGCTGTCCTAAGCCTCTTGACCAGGCCCTTAACTCACAGATCACCCACTACTCACGATCTGGATTTCTTTTAGGTTTCTAAATCAATTTTATAAAAAACAGTATACATCTTCCCATGGTTGCCTATAATCCCGGTGCAAGAGTAGGCAGAAGATGCTGCAGTTCCTGCCTGGACGGAATCCCACCTTAAAAATACAGCAGCCAGGTTTTTCGCATGCCTTTTAGCACTCTGGAGGCAGAGCAGGGGATCTTTGTGAGTTCAAGGCCAGCTTGGTTACAGAGTGAGTTCAAGGTATGCCCAGGCTAGATAGTGAGACCTGTGTCAAAAAGACAAAAAAACCAAAAAAAAAAAATCAAAGCAAAGAATGTGAGAAGGAGGGAGAGGAGAGAGAGGAGATTATCAACTGGAACAACTCATGTAAATGTCCTAGCACACAATCGTATACCTTGGAAGAAAAAAGAAAGAATCATTAACTCTTTTAAAAAATTATTATTTATTACTTATTATTGCACGGTGACAACACCACCACACCACCACACAACCACACCACCTCTATAAGAGCAGACAAAGATCCAATTCCCTGTCACGTTGTAACTGCCCAATGTGCCTTAGCCAAATATTCTAGAACGCAAGACTTTCACCATAGCCATCACCACCCAATCCAACCATCGTAAGAATAAAGAGTCACTGATTATCTTATCATGTTACAATGTAATTAGAGTTTACTGATGCAAAGTTAATTCCTTATTCCTAAAACCTAAGCTTCAAACGAAACTATAACAAGTGATACACAATTAAATATTATGAGTGTGAAGAAATGGCTCACAGTTAAAAGCATGGCTGCTTTTGCAGAAGAGTCAGTCCCATTTCCCATATGTGTAAAAAACTCTTTAACAGTTCTATAGTTCTGGCCTCCAAAGGCCATGAATCCATAAATTTTCCAGGAGCCAAAAATTTCCAAAATCTGAAACATGCCTAATTACAAACATTTCAACTAAATGGCACTCGCATACTTTTTTTTTTTTTATTTTAGAATGTCCCCTTTAGTCCATCTGCTTGGAGCTCGCTCTCTGACCTGCTAATCAAGTAATCGCCTGCTTCTGCCTCCAATGTGCCAGGACTAAAGGCACGCACCACCCGGCTTGCTGACATCAATTCTACCTAGGACTGAGATAGCAGGAGATCATTCAAATTATTCTCATACAGTAAGTTGAGCTGGGAAATTTGTTAAAATAAAAAAACAAAACCCAAAAAAAATACTAGATCGACTGTATTTCAAACCTAACATCACTGCAGGCTGAGATGGCTCAGTGGTTAAGACACTGACTGCCATGAAGACCTGGGTCATTCGCACCATATCAGCTACAACCATCTTATCCGTTAGAGACCTGATTATATAGACGTCTGCAGTAAACTCAAACACTGAAATAAATTGAAAGTTAGTTCTCATTATAATCCATTTTACAATTTACTCTTTTAATTATTATCTGTACTCTCCAAAATGTAAATTAATTTCGCTCCGTCATCTAATATGAACAGTTCAGCAAATTGTGTTGCTCAATATGCAAGTTCCTAGCTCAGTTCAAATAAGGCAAGACTTCAGCTTTCATATGATAACAAATGTCCTTTTCAGTCTATGTAGTTTCATATTTTCACATTTGTATGGTTAACAATCACTGTACTTAGGTTACATTTCTTTTTTTTTTTTTTTTTTTTGTCTTTTGAACGGCTCCCTGTAGCCCAGCTGTCCTGGAACTCATGCAGGCTGTCTTGAACTCACAGAGATCCACCTGCCTCTGCCTCTGCCTCTGTCTCCCAAGTGCTGCGATTACAGGCATGCGCCACCACACCCAGCTACCATCTACTTTCTAAGTACAAGTTGATCATGAAGTATAAAACATAACAAGGTTTGTGCTTAAAAACAAAAAAGAAAATTAAGGAAAAAAAAGATTGATTCCAGTATAGCAATGACATGGGCCAGTTTAATGTTATCAAATCAATAACATATTAAGTGTCTTTTAACAGAAATATCATCTAAGATAAGACGATCCTAGGCCTCAGTTCACAAAACCTGTGAATAATCAAAGTTGTCTTAGCTCAAATTCCTTTTAGTGTATACTAGCTATCTTCAACTGAGTAAGATATTTCTCTCTGAAGTGTTTCCAGTATATTTTTAATTTTATTTTATTTTTATTTATGTGTATGAATGTACTGTCTGCATGTAGGTTTGTGCACCCGTGTCGTGCAATGCCGGAGGTCAGAAGAGGGTGTATCTGTTGGGGCTGAAGAGATGACCTAACAGTTGAGAGCACTGACTGCTCTTGCAGAGGACCCGGGTTTGATCCCCAACACCCACATGGCGCTGAGAACCATCTTTGGCTCCAGTTCCAGGGGAATCCGACACCCTCTTCTGACCTCCACCACATTACACGACATGGGTGCACAGACCTACATGCAGACAGTACATTCATAAACATAAAAAATAAATAAAAATTTTAAAAAAGTAGTATCTGCCCTTATACTTTATTTTTAATTTTTTTTTATTAATTTTATTTCTGTATGTGTATGAATGTACTGTCTACATGCAAGTTTGTGCACCCGTGTCGTGCAATGCCGCGGAGGTCAGAAGAGGGTGTCGGATTTCCCTGGAACTGGAGTTCTCCTGGTATTGGAGTTTCAGACGGTTCTCGGCCGCCATGTGGGTGCTGGGGATTGAACCCAGGTCCTCTGTAAGAGTGGTCAGCGCTCTTAACCGCTAGGCCTTCTCTCCAGCCCGCCCTTATACTTTAAAAAACAAAACAGGAGGAGGACCTGGGTTCGCGTCCCAGGACCCACAGTGGCTAAAAACCATCTTTAACTCCAGTTCCAGGGGAATCCAATGCCCTCTTCTGACCTCCACAGCACTGCACAACACAGATGCACCTACCAACATGCAGACAGTACACTCATACACATAAGTAGTAAAAAAAAAAAAAAAAAAAGCCGGGCATGGTGGTGCATGCCTTTAATCCTAGCACTCAGGAGGCAGAGACAGGCAATCTCTGTGTGTTCAAGGCCAGCCTGGTCTACAAAGCGAGTTCCAGGACAGCTGGGGCTACAGGGAGACCCTGTCTCAAAAAGACCAAAACAACGACAACAACGACAACAACAAAAACCCCCCAAATCAGGAGCAACCAAAAAGTCACATAGCTATTCATTATTTTATTTATTGTAGGGGTGTGCACATATGCACACACATCACTCACAAGTGAAAGTCAAGAGACAACTTTTGGAAATCAGTTCTCTCCTTTGACCATGTCAGTTCCAGGGATTTAACTCAGGTCCTCAGGCTTAGCAGCAAGTTCCTTTACCTGCTGAGTCCTGTATTCATTTGTGAAAATTGAGGTAAATTCTTTCTAAAACATACCATCCCAAAGAAATATCTTTGGGATAACCCAGAGCATTTCCAAGAATGGAAGATATGAGTATCTTTGTTTTTTTTTGTTGTTGTTGTTGTTGTTTTTTAACAGGGTCTTGCTTGTAGCTAGCCTAGGCACATCTCATACCTACTACACTTTCCAAGTTGGGCTACCTCACAACCTCCTGCCTCAGTCTCCCAAAAGCTGAAATTATGAGTCATTATGCCTAGCCATGAGTGTTGTTAAAGGACAAAATTAATAATAATAAATAATAATGGTTCAAACAAAAGTCCTCTCCCTTATCTTCAAATACCTACAAGTATAATGTATTTAATTACTATTTTGTAGGTAGGAAATTCCAGCATACACACACACACAAAAATAAAATAAGCCTCTTCTATATATAGCCATTATAGGTAAGACACATAGATTTGTCACTAGATAATGTTAAATCTCAAACTTCTTTTGTGCTCTGCTTAGGATTGTGAGGAAGTATCTACAGTATGAGATGGTCTTTTCTTTTTTGGGTCTTTTTGAGACAGGGTCTCCCTGTAGCCCCAGCTGTCCTGGAACTCTTTTATGTAGACCAGGCTGACCTTGAACTCATAGAGATCTGCCTGCCTCTGCCTCCCAAGTACTGGGATTAAAGGCATACACCACCATACCCGGTAACACTATGATATTTAAACCCAATAATGTGCTTGCTTGCTTATTTTTTGTTTTGGGGTTTGTTTCATGGTGCTAGGAACCAAAGCTTTGGGCCTGGTTGGGCAAGAGCTCTACACCATCCTCCCTGGCTCTTTACCTCTAAAATCCTGAGTTCATCTAAGAGGGCCATTAAGTCAAGTAAGAAAATGGTCTAAATCTAGAACCAGGCTGTTAAAATCATCATAAAGTATTAAACCTGGATGAAATTAAATGATTGCTTTTTTATTTAGTTTTGTTACATTTATTTCCGTGTGTGTGTGTGTGTGTGTGTGTGTGTGTGTGTGTGTGTGTGGTGAGTGGCAGAAAACTGTAGGACTCCATGCAAATTTTGAGGATCAAACTCAAATCATCAGACTTAGCAGCAAACATCAATTACCTGCTGAGCCATCTCACCAGTGCAAAATTTAAAAACGGTTTAAACAACAAGTTTTATTCTTTTTCTCATTGATTTCTGCTTTGCTTTGGTTTTAAGGTTGGTTTAGGTATGCAAATTAAACATAATACTATACAAAATAATGAACAAGGAAAAAGGATAACTAAAAATATATTTGGGAAGTCCATGTTATATGGTTCCATTTCTTCAATGCTTAGAATCAATGACTGAAAAGTTACTAAGTATATACAAAAAAGAAGCACATTGGACAAATCTACCTTTTGTTTTGTTTTTTCCAACTTAGACTTCAATTTTCTGCCTCTTTTGCCAGTCCAGCCAGTCACAAATTCTGAACCTACAGGTTGGTGGGAAAAGATGCAACACAATGACAAAAGACCATTTTCAGAACATTTTTATTAAGCTTCAACATATTCATTTATTCTTGCTTGCTAAACTTGATAGCTTTGTACTTACCCAGAGACGTTTCTGCAGTAAATGAATGTTTGGTTCCTCTATTAGATTCAAATACAAAACCAGGCAAATCTTCCTTCAGTATTGTAGCTTGCTGACCATCAGAATTATGAATAGCAATTTCTCCCTCTTTTAGACATGTTAATGACCAATTCCCCACAGTAAGTTTAGTGGGTCCTGGTGCTGAGAGTATAGGCTGGCTTGAAGTAGATGGCTTTACTTGGCCTCTGGCTCTCTGTAACTTCTCTAAGAATTCACTTCTGCTTTCTAAAAAGACAAGATACTTGTTTTATGTATTTTTTCTTAGTCTTTTTGAGAAATGGTCTCCCTGTAGCCCCAACTGTCCTGGAACTCGCTATGTAGACCGGGCTGGCCTCAAACTCAGAGATCAGCCTACCTCTGCCTCCCAAGTGCTGGGATAATCCTGCAAGATGCTTGTTTTAAAACATTTTGAAAAGGGGCTGGAGGGATGGCTCAGCAGTTAAGAGCACCGACCACTCTTGCAGAGGACCTGGGTTCAATTCCCAGCACCCACATGGCTGCTAAGAACTGCCTTTAAGTCAGCTGTGGTGCTGCACACCTTTAGGGAGACAAAGGCAGGCAGATCAGAGGCAGGCAGATCTCTGTGAGTTCAAGGCCAGCCTGGTCTACAGAGTGAGTTCCAGGCCAGCTGGGGATATATAGGGAGACCCTGTCTCAAAAATAAATAAATAAATAAATAAATAAATAAATAAATAAATAAATAAATAAATAAAGTTAAAATTTTTTTTGAAAAAAAATAAAAAAGAAACGTTTGAACATTTCAAACTACCAAGCTTATTGAAATGTAAATTCTATAAAGCAAATACCAGTAAAGTTTTGCTTTTCAGCATCCTCTGCTCATTTAATTAAGCTCAAAGCAACTGTACAGAATTTTTTTTTTTTAATCTTTTTTTGAGTCAGGTCTCCCCTGTAGCTCCAGCTGGTCTTGAACTCACTAAGGAGACCAGGCTGGCCTTGAACTCATAGCAATGAAATGCCTCTGCCTCCTGAGTACTGGGATTAAAACCATGCCCCACCATGCCTAGCGAAAAATTTGTTTTGTGAGACAAGGTTTCATATAGCCCAAGCTAGCATCTAACTCACTACGGAGACCAGGCTGGCCTTGAACTCATAGAGATGAAATGCCTCTGCCTCCTGAGTGCTAGGATTAAAACCGTGTACCACCATGCCTGGCAAAAAATTTGTTTTGTGAGACAAGGTTTCATATAGCCCAAGTTAGCATCTAACTCACTATGCAGCTAAGGATGACCTTGAACTCCTGATCCTACCTCCAACTTCCAAGTGCTGGAATCACAGTCATGAACTAACTACCATGTCCAACTATAGTACAGTAATCTTCTCTGTAAACATACTTTCAATGTGATCATAAAGTATACCCTATTTCCATAACAATAGTAGCAAAACTATGAGCCATAAAACAAACTGTAGAAGCAAAGAAAACACTTTAATTGAAACAAAATATTACCTGAACTATCCGATCCACCTTCAGGACTACCACTTGAATACATGGTGGCAAGTTTTCCATCCAAGATAAATCTGAACCATCCATTACTGCCATTAGATAATTCCAAAGCTGCAGCATCACTCCAAATATATAAGCAGTCCCTTCCCCTAATTATTGACCAATCTCTCCAGTGATACGGTTTACCTTGCTGTAATTCTTTAGCATCTTCCTGTGGTTCATCTTCCTAAATGTATAGAATGATTCAATTGACATGTTGGAAAAAAATTCATTTCAAATATTTGCAAGTATTTAAAAAACTAAGTATGAAGCAGATTTAGAATTAAAACATCCTAAATATAATATTCAATTGCTTATAGTTCAATATGTATTATAATCAACTAGTTACCTATAACTGAATCATTTTTTTTTTGAGACAGGGACTCTCCATAGCCCCAGCTGGCCTGGATCTCACTCTGTAGACCAGGCTGGACTTGAACTCACAGAGATCCCCCTGCCTCTGCCTCCCGAGTGCTAGAATTAAAGGCATGCACCACTACGCCCGGCTTAAAGAGGGTTCTTAGCCACAATGTGGGTGCTGGGAATAGAACCTGGGTCCTCTGCAAGAGCAGTCAGCACTCTTAACCACTGAGCCATCTCTCCAGCCCTATATAAGTAAATCTATTTTTTTTTTTTTCGTTTGTGCATGAATGTAGTGTCTCTATGTAGGTTTGTGCACCTGTGTCGTGCAATCCCACAGAGGCCAGAAGAGGGCATCGGATTCCTCTGGAACTGGAGTTAAAAACGGTTTTCAGCCGCCATGTGGGTGCTGGGGATCAAACCCGGGTCCTCTGCAAGAGCAGTCGGCACTCTTAACCACTGAGCCATCTCTCCAGCCCTGTATAAGTAAATCTATTTTTTTTTTTTTCGTTTGTGCATGAATGTAGTGTCTCTATGTAGGTTTGTGCACCTGTGTCGTGCAATCCCACAGAGGCCAGAAGAGGGCATTGGATTCCTCTGGAACTGTAGTTAAAAACGGTTTTCAGCCGCCATGTGGGTGCTGGGGATCAAACCCGGGTCCTCTGCAAGAGCAGTCGGCACTCTTAACCGCTAGGCCATCTCTCCAGCCCCATAACTAAATCTTAAAAACCAAAATTACATCATGTCCAGGTACAGTGGTAAAGGTCAATGAATTAAAAGTTTTATATTAATACTCTAAGACCTTGGTAAATTCATTATATGTGCACATATGTACACAGGGAGTATTACCCAGCCATTAAAAAAATAAAAAGAATAAAGAATAAAATCCTGTTATCTGCACCAATGCAGATAACACTAGAGGACAGAATATGTTAAGTCAAAGGCACAGAAAAAAATACGATGTGTTCTCACTTTTGTGGAAGCTAAAGTAGTTTGTATCTTGGAAGAAAAGAATCAACAAGTGATCTCTAGAGACTACAAAGGGGAAGAAGTAGGAACTTAAGGTGGTTGGGTAAAGGGTACGAAAATACAGTAAAACAGAGTAAGTTCTAATGTTCTTCAACACACAGGGTTACCACAATATACAGCAATTTCTTAGAAGAATTAGGAAAGCAGTTTGAAGGATCCCAACACACACATTAATGGCAAATGTTTGAGCTAGAAATGTTAATAATACTGATTTGATTATCACACATTATGTACATTAAACAATTTATCTTTATCTCACTGCATCCAATGAACACAACGTTATGTGCCAGTTAAATATGGGGGGAAAAAAACAACAACCACGAATTCCAAGATCCAGTTCTTAGACAGGGAAATTAAATATACTATTTCTGAGACAGGGTCTCAGGCAGCCCAGGCTGTCCACAAACTCTATGAATTTAAAAGATGACCTTGAGGGCTGGTGAGATGGCTTATCAGTTAAGAACACTGGCTATTCTTGCAGAGGACCCAACACCCACATGGCAGCTAACCACCATTTGTAACTCGAGTTCCAGGTGATCCCATACCCACTTCTGTCCTCCACAGGCATAGCATGACACAGGTAGTACATATAGGCAAAATATTCATACACATAAAATTTAAAAATAAACAAATTAAAGCCAGGCCTGGTAGCACACATCTTTAATCCTAGCACTCAGGAGGCAGAGGCAGGTGATCTTTGTGAGTTCAAGGCCAGCCTGGTCTACAGAGTGAATTCCAGGACAGCTGGGGCTACAGGGAGACCTTGTCTCAAAAAGACCAAAAAAAAA
>VZQC01003457.1:2639881-2682196 GCA_009823505.1 Rhizomys pruinosus | reverse complement strand
GAAGGGAGGGAGGGAGGGAGGGAGGGAGGGAGGGAGGGAGGGAGGGAGGAGAAAAGAAAAGAGAATACGGGATCTGAAACTGTAGCTCAGACAAGGTCCTGGGTAGTTTGATGGGGAGGGTCAACTGAGAATATTTAAACACACAAATATGAGGATTATGAATTTCTCCAAACCTTACAATTTCTGTGGGGCCAGGGAGACAGAACTGAACAAAATGCTTTTCATACAAGCTCCATTTGAGCTGAAGCCCCGGAACTATGCAAAAAAGCTAGAATGCTGAAGATACCACAAGCCAGCCAGTCTAGATTCATCAGTGAGCTTCAAGTTCCAGTGAGATGCTTGAAAAAACAAAAAACAAGGTGGAGCTAGCTAGATGCTTCAGTAGGTAAATGTGTTTACAGTACAACCTGGTGACCTGACTCATACCTCAAAACCTGGGAGGCACAAGAGGACCAGTTGTTCAAATTTATCTTCAACTACCCAGGGAGTTAGAGGCCAGCCTAGTCCTCAAAACAACAACAAACAAACAAACAAATAAACAAATTTACACACACATGCACTTGTCAGAGAAAATAAAGCAATGGCACAAAATGTTAACAATTAGTGAATATCAACAGAGGAACAAGATTTGGAATATTTCCCTACACTTAAAATTTTATTAGCTGAAATTTGAAAAGGAAAACTGACCAAAAAGAAACATGTAGTGCTATTTTGTACTGCCATTGTTGTCAAAAACCATCCTAAACTGAAAATATATTTCCTTAAAATAAATCCTGTTTGAAATACTTTAATTAGGACCACTCACTTTTTCTGGCTTTGATTCCTCTTCATTCTCATCATCAGAGGAAGGACCTGCCAAAGTTGACACCTTGCTAATTACACCAAGTCTGGCTAGCTGATCCAAAAAAATATCACCACCTTTATCTACTAAATCCCTTATGATCTGCAAAGCTAGCAAGTGGCCATCATCATCATCCTGAGGGAAAAGAAAAAGGGAACACATCAAAAGTAAGTTTAGTTGCCTAGAACAGACAAGCACAGTGATTTGAACAGGCAAAACAACTTATTGAAATTAGAACATATTATTGACTACTCTCAAAAAAATTAAAGCTACAAGAATTTTAAGAATGAGAAACTAACCTCTTGATCAAGGACAGTTGCAGTGATTTCTACTAGTATTGTAGGTAAATTGTGACCAACATCAGAATCACATACTTCTTTTAACAGTGCTTCAGAGCAAAAATGAATCATTTTTCGTATTAGAGCAAGACTTGCTTTCCTTAAAAAGTGAAAAAATAATATATTATCTAAGAAGCTAAAATTAGCTAAAAACTCAACTATACATTAATGAAAGTTGGATAAATACACTTAGTAAAAGAATACCATAAACCTAAGATTCAATGCTGTCACAAGAGTCTTTACTTTTTTTTTTTTTTTCTTTTTGAGACAGGGTCTCCCTGTAGCCCCAGCTGTCCTAGAACTCACTCTGTAGACCAGGCTGGCCTTGAACTCACAAAGGTCCTCCTGACTCTGCCTCCTTAGTGCTAGGACTAAAGGCATGCGCCACCACACCCGGCTATGAGTCTTTACTTTTATGGAACTCTTAGCCAGCCTGATTACTAACATGGACATGTGTGCTGGACAGCTTTAGTGTCAACTGGACACACCTGGGTTGAAGGAGCATCAAGTAGGGAAACTGCTCCCATTGGACTGGCCTGTGGCCATGTCTCTGGGGTATTTTCTTGATTGTTGAGTGATGTGGGAGGGCCCGGTCCACTGTGGGCAGTGCCACCCCTAAGCAGGTTATTATGTATTGTGTAAGATAGCACACTGAGCATGGCCAGGAGAGCAAGCCAGTACGCAGCATTCCTCCATGGCCTATGCTTCAGCTCCTGCCTCCAGGTTCCTGCCCTAAGCTCCTAGGTTGGACTCTCTCAGTGATGAACTGTGACCCGGGAGATGTGAGCCAAATAAACCCTTTCCTCCTTGAGCTGGTTTTGGTCAGTGTTCTGTTGAAGCAATGGAGAACCAAACTAGAACAGTATGACAATTTTAGAAAATAAAGTGAAAAGCATCCAAAGAAAACTGTACATGTTGAACCTACCTAAAATTTTCTAGAACCAAAAATACAGAGCTATAACCAACTTAAAATACTTGGTAGCTTACGCAAATAAAAACCCAAATGTGTTCTCTGTCCATCTTAAAACCCATGTTCAGCATAGCTTATTCTTTATATAAAATGAAATCAGAGATAATGATAACATCACAATTCCAAACATTCCCACTGTTAAAAAAAGTTAGTATGCCTCTTTCCTTCATTATAATTGCTTGGAATATAGAGGACATTTAAAGTGACACAAACTAACTTCAGTTGTATAAGTAGTAGCTTGCTCTTTTAAAATAAATGAAACTGAGGCAGAGAGATGGATGGGTCACTGGTTAACAGCACTGGTTGCTCTTGCAGAAGACCTGGGTTAGATTCCCATCACTCAGATGGCAGCTACTGTCTGTAACTCCAGTTCCAGGGGATCTGACACCCTCTTCTGACCTCCATGGGCATTGCATGACATAGGTGCATTTATATCCTTACAGGCAATACACTCATACAATAAAAATAAAGTTTTTTGTTGTTTTTTTTTTAGTCTTTTCGAGACAGGGTCTCCCTGTAGCCCCAACTGTCCTGGAACTCCCTCTGTAGACCAGGCTGGCCTTGAACTCACAAAGATCCACCTGCCTCTGCCTCCCGAGTGCTAGGATTAAAGGCACAAGCCACCATGCCCAGCTAATTTTTGGGTTTAAAAAAAAATTTTTTTTTTGTCTTTTTCGAGACAGGGTCTCCCTGTAGCCCCAGCTGTCCTGGAACTCGATCTGTAGACCAGGCTAGCCTTGAACTCACAAAGATCCGCCTGCCTCTGTCTCCTGAGTGCTAGGATTAAAGGCATGAGCCACCACACCCAGCACAATTATTTTTATTTTATGTATATGAGTGTATTGCCTGCATGTATATAAGTGCACCCATGTTGGGCTGGAGAAATGGCTCAGTGGTTAAAAGTGCCAACTGGAGTGCAGAGCTCATAAGAGGGGATTTGGCAGGATCACCTGGAGCACAGGTGGGGGCCAGGCTCTTTGGCCAGACGAATTGTTGGATAGTTAAGTCATTGGGTTGTGTGGGGGCAGAGTTACCCAGCCAGTCAGTATAAAGGTGGGCCTGTTGCCACTTAGTAGACAGAGCTCAGATAGGGAGATCTCGCTGGACCACCTGAAGCACAGAGTACAACCTCCCTCTTCTCCACTCCCCCCTCCTCCCCTCTTCCATTTCTCCCCACCCCCTCCCCCCCAACAGGAATTGCTGAGGGAGTGACCACAATAGTGATTATGGCCACAAGGAAATAAACAGCAAACGTGAGACAACTCCAATCCCCCAATACCAAGCCCTACAAACAACCTAGAGGAACTGGCTGGCAGGAAGCAGAGTGAGCACAGTGCTCAAGAGACTGGGCTGTTACCTACCCGGTTTTTGGAAAACCTTCAGAACAGAAAGGGAACAGTGAGTTAGACTTCCAATATATAACCAAAATTGAAAGCCTAAAACCTCGACAAGTCAACACTCCATAAACAAGGAGAAAACAATGAAGGCATCTGAAGGAAATAAGCAAAGCAAGCCTTCAACACAGTGAAGAAACATTTGAGATTTGCATCAGAATACAAACAAAAAAACAAACCCACATGCCAAAACCACAAAAGAACGTGGGAAAAGCGCAGGATAATTCCACACCAAACACTACCAACCCTATAGAAGATTCCTACAATGAGATCTCCCTAGAGGTAACCCAGGACACAGATCTTAGAAGAACAATCGTAGATATATTCAAAGAATATAAAGAACAAGTCAGAGAACTAAGGAGAGAGAATGAAAAACTCAAGAAGGACCTAGAGGGAAAGAATGACAATCTCCAGAAAGAACTAGAATGAGAGAGTGATAAACTCTGGAAGGAAGTGGAAACACTGAAAAGATTCCATGCTGAAATAAAAAAGGAAACCAACCAGCTAAGCAAGGAGCTACAGGAAGAGATTGAGAAGCTCCAAAAGGAAGTGGAAATACTAAAGAAATCACAGGATGAAATGAAAAAAAAACAACTGAATGCTCATCTAATCAAGAGGAAAGGATGGGAAAAAGCCTCAGAAGTAGAATGGAGGACGCAGAAAAAAAGAATGTCAGACCTGGAAGATAACACAGAACAACTGAAAAGCTCAAGTTAAGATTACGAAAAATTTAAAAATATACAAGATGTTTTTACTGACAGGAGAACAGTCCTCTACAATTTCACAACAAACTGTCTTGTTCAAAATTAAACTTACAGCTAGCTGCTTGTGGTAGTACATGCCTATAATTCCAGTACCCAGGAAAACTAAGAAATCAAGACCAACCTGGGCAGCAGCACAAGACTGCCTCAAAAAAACAACAAAAAAACCTGCTCACTTCATAAGATGACAAAATAGCTCACTAACCTCTTTACCACTGTAGTTACATAGGGAAAGAAGAGCTTAAAAAAAAAAAAAAGCTCATCAATGTTCACAGAGAATTGTTTTAGTCAAAGCAGGCTGCTCAAACTTTAATAATTCTCAATACTGGTATTCAAGTCTCAATAAAACTACAAACAGGACACCTGGTACTAAAAGGGAGACCCTGTCTCAAAAATACCAAAAAAAGTGGAAAACCAAAACTACAAACCTCAAGTTAAAATGACTAAAACCAATTGCCAATCACACCTTTTCCTTCAACTTTCACCTCTAAGTGGTCACCAATCCCTATAGAATCTACCTTTCAACTCTCAAATTTGTTTCTATTACTCCCTGTCTGACTGAAGTTTATATTGAAGTCTTTTTCCATTCTAACTGGATTCCGATCCCTCTCAGTAAGGCTGTCAAAGTGACTTTTCCAAGTCAGAAAACTATGGTACATTTCCTCAGAGATCTTTGTATATGTGTTTTTGACCCAAGGTCTGTCTAATGTAGCCCAGGCTAGTCTCAAACTCTCTGTAATAGGTGAGTATGACCTTAACTCTCCTGCCTCTACTTCCCAAGTATAAGGATTACAGGCCTGTGGTACCAGGTCTGATTTTATGCAGTGCTGGAGTTTCCAGGGTTTCATGAATGCTAAGTAAACACTCAACTGAGTGACAACCTTAGCCTTTCCCAGAGATATTTAATGATCCTTTAACTGTCAAGTAAAGTATGTATTCATTACAAAGGTCTGCAAAGGTCTTCATGAGTCATAAAAAGCTCTGTTTACCTTCTTAACCTTATTCACTGGGCTTTCCAAGCACCTATTAATATCAAAATAGTTGAAAAATTGCTACCAAAACAGTCACTCAATCTTTCAGTACACATTATGCTGAGGGCCAAGTGTCAACCCCTATCTTCTACCTCTTTGCCTTTGCAAAAACAGAGCATCATACTATGCTAACTCTTATGATGCTTATTTTAGAGGGGAAACAGACAATAAAACAAAAGACCGCCGGGCATGGTTGCGCATGCCTTTAATCCTAGCACTTGGGAGGCAAAGGCAGGCAGATTTTCTGTGAGTTCAAGGCCAGTCTGGTCTACAGAGGGAGTTCCAGGACAGCTGGAGCTACAGGGAGACCTCAAGAAGAACAACAAAAAAAATTTTTTAATTTAAAAAAAATCCAGATTTTGTATAGTGTAAGCTCTGTGAAGACAGTAAAAGATAATTCACAAAAAAAGATGTCCAAGTCAGGGGGCTGGAGAGATGGCCTAGTGGTTAAGAACGTCAACTGCTCTTGCAGAGGACCCAGGTTCGATCCCCAGCACCCACATGGAGGCTGAGAACCGTCTTTGACTCCAGTTCCAGGGGAATCCGACATCCTCTTCTAACCTCCATGGCAATGCACGACACGGGTGCACAAACCTACATGCAGACAATATATTCATACACATACAAGAATAAAAAAAATTAAAAAAAGATGTCCAAGTCAATGTAAATTAAGTGGATGAGCTTCAATGGATATAACATTTGAACTAAAATATGAACAATATAAAGCAACCATCCATTCAGTATTCAGTACCCCTGAGGACAGAAAGTTTTAAGCAGAAAACAGGGGAAAAGGCCCTAGAGAAGAGAAGTACTTGGGTGTGTCTCAAAAGTAGCAAGAGGCTATATAGAGTTCCACAACTGGTCACATACAGAGAATATATGTCTGAGAGATGCCCAGCCCTAAGTGACACATCTTCAGTGAAACCTCTACATCTAAGACTCATGGAACATAGCGGAACATAGAGAAAATACTAATACATCCTTTAACTCTCATCAGTGAAGTGTCCTCATACAGCAAAGTATGTGCACACAGAAGGCCACAACTGGCTTAAGTTTTAGAGAACAGAGACTGTAAGGTGTGTCTCCCTAGATGGGACTCATATTAAACCTCACCCACCCACAACCCAGGGACTATTTTGGAAGAGGGGAGACAGAAGACTGTAAGAGAAACAACTCTTACAGGTTTCCTATGACCTTGCTCATATGAACCTACAGCAATGGTGAGAGCATGCACAAGATTCATTTAGACTCACTCAAGCAGACAAAAACCCAGCATAAAACTGAGGAAATGGGCAACAGTCTCCAGTATTAGCCAAGGAACTTTTGGCAGCTGATTACTACTAGGTGAGAGAGAATTGATATTCTCCCAAGAGAGTGACAACAGATACGCTGACTAGACTCCAGTGGATGAATCTGCACCAAGGGACATCTGGGTATATAAACTTGACTGGACAGGCCTTAAGGTATATATGAAATCTGATGGGGGGGGGTATCTAAATATATTTAAGATGCGTTGGGCCGGGCGTGGTGGCACACGCCTTTAATCCTAGCATTTGGAGGCAGAGGCAGGCGGATCTTTGTGAGTTCAAAGCCAGCCTGGTCTACAGAGTGAGTTCCAGGACAGCTGGGGCTACAGGGAGACCCTATCTCAAAAAGACAAAAAAAAAAAAAAAGATGCATTGTATGAAATGTACAAATATCCAATAAAAAATATACATTGAAAAAAAAAAAAAGTAGCAAGAAAACCAGCATTCTAGAAGTATGCTGGGTCAGAAGTTACATACTATTAAATGAGGCCAGAGAGCAAGCTAGAAAATTTTGAAATGATTTTGAAAGACCTTGCAGGCCTAAGAGTTAATGAGTTTTGTTTATGGCCAATAAGAACTATGGAAGGAGTCAGGTATGGTGGCACTCCCTTCTAATACCAACACTTGGGAAGTAGAGACAAGGAGAATCAGGACTTCAGGGTCATCTTCAGTTACATACCAAGTTCCAGGCAAGCCCAGGGCTACATGAAATCCCATCTTAAAAAATAAAAAAAAAATCTATGAAAAGTTCTAAGAGAACAATGGAACAGTGGTGTGACATAATTCTAAACTCATTCCACCTAATATATACTAACAGATTATAGAGCAAGATAAAAGAGAAAGAGCAAGGGGCTGGAGAGATGGCCTAGCAGTTAAAGAGTGCTGACTGCTCTTGCAGAGGACCCAGGTTCGATCCCCAGCACCCACATGGCGGCTGAGAACCATCTTTAACTCCAGTTCCAGGGGAATCCGACGCCCACTTCTGACCTCCGCAGCATTGCACGACATGGGTGCACCAACCTACATGTAGACAGTACATTCATACACATAAAAAAAAAAAGAGAAAGAGCAGAAAGACTAGTAAAGAGGCTAGTACAGCAGTTAAACTACAATCTGTGGCAGCTTGAATGACAGTATTAACAAAAGATGAACAGAAATGGCAGGCTATAGATACACTAGAGGGGGCAATAGATTGCTGATGGATTGTTCACACTTCCATGTATTAGCACATATCATTCGCAACCTACAATCTATAAATCTGTTTGCCCCCCAAAAAAGGACAACAACTTAATTCTTACTTCTATATAAATTCTCCAATTTTCTCAGACTTGCTAAATCTTCTGGATTTCAAAAAGGAAATCTGATTATATGCCTTATCTATCATCTACCATTTCAGATGGTTGGTTGGATGTTTCCTCACTAGCCTACAAAGGCAGAGCTAAGTTTCATTTGACTTACAACTCCTCTAGTAGCCATCTCTCATTGATCCTATTACAGGCCTCTACAATATTTGTTGTACTTAACAAAACTTCTCTACTAAGTTAATATTCTGAGAGATACAATAATGTACTAAGCATCTAAGACCCTTTAATTAAAAAAAATTAGTTTATTGTTTTGGTGTGTGTGGTGTGCATGTGCGTGTGTGTGTGTGTGTGTGTGTGTACATCCACACCATGACATGTATGTAGAGAGCAGAAAACAACTTTTAGAAGTGTGTTCTCTCCTTCCACCATGGGATCCAGGGACTGAACTCAGGTTCTCAAGCTTGTAAGAAAGCTCTTTTACCAGATGAGCCACCACACCAGCCATAGGCCTAACTTAAACATTTTCTCTTAAAACAGATCATCAAAAGAAGGTGATGCTCCAACTTAATTTCTATTCCTTATTATATGGTTGAACTGTTAAAACAAATATAAAATCCTTCTGAAAAGAGTATCTGATCAGTAGTATAATGTAACAAATACAAGTAGTCTGTGGTGGTTTGAATGAGAATGTCCCCCATAGGCTTTAAGTATTCAGACATTTTGTCCCCAGTTGGTGGCGCTGTTTGGGGAAGACTTAAAAGGTGTGGCCATGCTGGAGGAAGTGTCACTGGGGGCAGGCTTAGAGAGCTTAACAAGCCTAGCTAGTCTCCAAAGGCTCTCTCTTGACTTCCTGTACTCATTGTGAGATGTGAACTTCAGCTTTCTGCTCCAGCCCCAGCCTCCATGCCTCCCGCCAAAAGGGACTCTAATTCCCTGGAACCATCAATCGTAAGCTCGAATAAACTCTTCCTTTTATAAGTTCCCTTGGTCATGGTGGTTTTATCACAGCAACAGATAAATGACTATACATAGTCCAAATAAACTACCTTATTGAAGGCAGCATAGTTTGCTGAAATGTCTGCGCAAACACTGGCAATAACCTTTTCAAGTATATAGGTGCCATTTCTGGATCTCCTTTGGGTTCACTGCATTCTTCTTCATCCTTGTTTGTATCTTTCTTTTTTTTCTCATCTCCTTTGTTAACTGGGCACATCCAATCACCTATAATCAAAGTACTGTTCAAAACTGCTTTTTGGAAAACATTTTCAAGGAACAAAATGTTATATACTCACTTCAAACTACAATTACCTAGGGAATGGGGGATCAATCCTTAGCACTACATGTCTAATTTAACATCAACTGAAATTAGGATGTTTTGTCTATTAATGGTATTTTTTTTTTATGTGTATGAGTGTACTATCCACATCTAGGTTAGTGCACCCATGTCATGCAATGCCGCGGAGGTCAGAAGAGAGCATCAGATTCCCCTGGAACTGGAGTTAAAGACAGTTCTCAGCCTCCATGTGGGTGCTGGGAATCGAACCTGGGTCCTCTGCCAGAGCAGTTGGTGCTCTTAACCACTGAGCCATCTCTCCAGTCCCATATTACTGGTATTTTAAAGAACATTAATACCTTCAATAAGAATAACAAAGATAATTTTGATATTATATTGATTCAAAAAATTATTTGACAAAAGTTCAAGTTTATAAAAACTTAAAATTTTTTTCAAATTACTCTCACCTACAGAGCATCTAATTTTTCTTTATATGACATCCCTAGATTTTGTTCATTCTGGAATTATGTGTCCAGTCTCATGAACATAGAACATTAAGATGTTAACAGTTTACCCACTGTAAGCATACACATAATTATTTTGGCTTTAGAAGAATAGTTCATTTACATAATGTTAATGTGTCTACAAAAGCTACTTGTGGAGGTGAAACTGAAAAGCAACACCAGATGTGCTAAAATGGAAGACTAACCCACTCACCTGGAGACTGAAGAATAGCTACTACCTCACTGTGACCCCGCTCACGAGCCTTATCCAATGGTGTTTTCCCATCTTCATCTCTCAGATCTGGATTTGCACCATGCCGTAAGAGAGTCTTGAGAAGCAAATAATTTAAATATAATATCTTAATTTTTTTTTTCTGTCTCTATTTTTATTTTACGAGTAGTTTGGCCACACGTATACAACACCGCCACACATATGCAATGCTCTCAAGAGGTGAGAAAAGGATGTTGGTCCCTGGAACTGAAGTTACAAGCAGTTGATAGCTGCCACGTGGATGCTGAGAATCTACTCTGGGTCCTCTCCAAGAATGCCCAGTGCTCTTAACTGCTAAGCCATCTTTCTGGCCCCATTATACCTGGGTTTTTCTTTCTTTCTTTTCTTTTTTTTTGTTTGTTTTTGTTTGTTTTTGGTCATTCAGCTCTGCACTTTAAAGGTCTTCCAGAGTCATTTAATCTTGCAGGTATTAACCCAAACTTCACCAGTCAGCCATCACCTAAAAAGTACCTATTCACGTCTTGAACAACTATAGATAGATAGATAGATAAATAAATAAATAAATAACCAGGGTTAATTTATTTATTTACTTTTTTTTGGAGACACGGCCTCCCTATAGTCCAGCTGCCCTGGAACTCACTCTGTAGACCAGGCTGGCCTTGAACTCACAAAGATCCACCTGCCTATGCCTCCTGAGTGCTAGTATTAAAGGCGTGTGCCACCACGCCCAGCCTCTTAGCCACCATGTGGGTGTTGGAAATGGAACCTGGGTCCTCTGCAAGAGCAGTCAGCACTCTTTAACTGCTGAGCCATCTCTCCAGCCCCTTAATTAACTTTTTATTATTTTTATTTTATGTATATGAGTGTAATGCCGGCAGGTATGTGGGTCCATGTCCTGCAATGCCTGTCGAGATCAGAAGAAGGCGTCAGATCTCCTGGAACTGGACTTCAAGGCAGTTGTTAGCTCCCGCGCGGGTGCTGGGAATTGAACCAGGGTCCTCTCCAAGAGCAGCCAACGCTCTTAACCGATGACCCAACTCTCTAGCCCCAACCTCAGTTATTATCTCTGAAATTAAGTTATATTCCAATCTGAATCAATCTTTCTCCATCAAATTTGTCCCAGTTTCTTTCCTTTAAAAGAAGTACTACTTGCTGGCCATGGTGGGGCACACCTTTGATCCTAACACTTGGGAGGCAGAGGCAGGCAGATCTCTGTGAATTCAACACCACCCTGGTCTACAGAGGGAGTTCCAGGACAGATGGAGCTTTGGGGAGACTGTCTAAAAAAGACAAAAAAAAAAAAAANACATGGCTATCTTTTAAGCTATTCGGAACTAGAGTTACAACCTCCCAGGTGCTGGGATTGTAGGCATGTACCACACTTCATCTCCTCACTTTGTTTTTTTTCAATGCTTGCATGTATATAATTGCACCCATGTCACACAATGCCCACACAGGTCAGAAAAGGGCAGCAGATCCCCTGGAACTGGAGTCACAGATGGTTTTTAGTTGCCTGGCGGGTACTGCAAACTAAAACCTAGGTCCTCTACAAGTGCAGCCAGTGCAGCAATGTTACATTAGAAAAAAACATTCTAAAGTATAATGTTGGTGAAATTGTCCAAAAAGAGGCAAAAGACAAAGAACTTGGAATGAACCCCCTTAAAAAAACCTTTCTCATTTTCATAAGGTAGTACTATTTCCCTTCAAAAATAACTTTAGATCATATAAATTTTAATTAGCAATTGAAATATACTAGTTCATAATAGTATCGAAAATCTAAGAATCAGCTGGCATGGTGGTGTATGCTTTTAATCCCAGTATCCTTGCCTCCTAATTCCTTTGGGAGGCAAAAGCAGGTGGATCTCTGTGAGTTAGAAGCCAATCTGGTCTACATAGTGAGTCCCAGGCCAGCCAAAGTTATATAGTGTCTCAAAGAAAAAAAAAAGATAAGGTAAATTTTGAACATATATTGGTGTTAACTATGATCCTTGTACAGTTAGATAATAGCATAATATAAGTCACATTATGAGAATATATATTCATAGCACATTGCAGATATACTTGAATGCCCCAACTTCAATCCTTCAGGCAAAGATTTAAAATTGGGAATACTTGGGGGCTGGAGAGATGGCCTAGCGGTTAAGAGCACTGACTACTCTTGCACAAGACCCAGGTTCGATCCCCAGCACCCACATGTTGGCTGAGAACTGTCTTTAACTCCAGTTCCACGGGAATCAGACACCCTCTTCTGACCTCTGCGGCATTGCACAACACAGGTGCACCAACCTACATGCAGACAGTACATTCATACACATAAAAAATGAATAAAATTAAAAATATATATAAAATTGGGAATACTATTATTAAGAACACAGAGACGAAATTTTTTTTTTTTTTTTTTTTTTGGTCTTTTTGAGACAGGGTCTCCCTGTAGCCCCAGCTGTCCTGGAACTCACTCTGTAGACCAGGCTGGCCTTGAACTCACAAAGATCCGCCTGCCTCCGCCTCCCAAGTGCTAGGATTAAAGGTGTGCGCCACCACGCCCGGCCAGAATGAACAAATTCTAAAGCACCAAGTACTTTGCCCTGGGTTTGATCCCCAGCATGTGTATGGTAGCTGGGGTGGGGGGTTGGGGATAGAAGAAATATTCTTCTCTGAAATAAAAACTCTAAACCTGCTTTGCTTACTGATTATTACTAAATCACTATTAGAGGCCTCATTCTCTATAAAAACTAACCTGTTCAAATTTACAGAATTTGAGCCAAAAAAAGACTACCTTTCTCTCATCAGAAAGCTATACTATTTTTACCACCACTTTCAATATACTAAGGTGACAAGATAACACTAGGGGCAGGCACGGTGACGCATGCCTTTAATCCCAGCACTCAGGAGGCAGAGGCAGGAGGATCTCTGAGTTCAAAGCCAGACTGGCCTACATAGCAAACTCCAGGCCAGCTGTATCAAAAATAAATAAATAAATAAATAAATAAATAAATAAATAAATAAATAAATAATAAATAACACTAGTAGCTATCACTTGAGCACCTAAGATGTGCTGACTGCTACAGTACATGATTCACATGCATTATACATATTTTTTAATTTTATTTATTTATTTCTGTGTATGAATGTACTGTCCACATGAAGGTTTGTGCACCTGTGTCATGTAATGCTGCAGAGGTCAGAAGAGGGTGTCGGATTCCCCTGGAACTGGAGTTACAGACGGTTCTCAGATGCCATGTGGGTGCTGGGGATAGAACCCGGGTCCTCTGCAAGAGCAGCAGGTGCTCTTAACCGCTAGGCCATCTCTACAGCCCAGTGGCGTATGCCTTTAATCCTAGCACTTGGGAGGCAGAGGCAGGTAGATCTCTGTGAGTTCAAGGCCAGCCTGGTCTACAGAGTGAGTTCCAGGACAGCTGGGGCTGCAGGAACACCCTGTCTCAAAAAGCCGGGCGTGGCGCATGCCTTTAATCCTAGCACTTGGGAGGCAGAGGCAGGCGAATTTTTTTGAGTTCAAGGCCAGCCTGGTCTACAGAGTGCGTTCCAGGACAGCTGGGGCTACAGGGAGACCCTGTCTCAAAAAGACCAAAAAAAAAAAACAACAACAACAACAACAAAAAAACAACAGCAGGGGCTGGAGAGATGGCTCAGCAGTTACGAGCACCTCTTGCAGAGGACCCGGGTTCTCTGCACCCACATGGCGGCTAAGAACCATCTTTAATTCCAGTTCCAGGGGAATCTGACGCCCTCTTCTGACCTCTGAGGCATTGCATGACACGGGTGCACCAACCTACATGCAGACAGAACATCCACACACATAAAAAATAAAAATAAAAAATAAATAAATTAAAAAAAAACAGCAAATAGACTCAGAGATAACTGACTCCATTTCTTTGAGAAATCAATGTCAAGAAAAGGAAAGAGGGAAGAGGGAGGTGGGAGAGGTAAGGGGTGTGTGAAGTGATGGAAATGTTAATTAGCTTGATTTAATCATTTTACAGTAGTTATACATGTTATCAAAACACCATTTGCACTGTAAATAAACTGTTTAGCAATAAATAAATAGATAGATAGATAGATAGATAGATAGATAGATAGATAATAGTAGGAAAAGGAAGATGAGTGAATGCAGGTAGCATGGAAATACAACTAATTGGAATCAAATTTTGACATTTTAATTTATGAAGCATGTAACTGTTATTTTAAAAACCTGGAGCCAGTGAAGAGGGAAAGGGCACTTGCTGACAAGTCTGACAACCTCTGCTGAATTGAGACCTAAACCAATGGAAGTAGAAATGAACTCCTGCAGACTATCTTCTGACTTCCATGTCTGTCATGGCACAGGAGAATTAACACACATGTACACACACACACACACACACATGCATGCACAACACACAATAAATAATAAAATCCACTAGCTTTTACCTTTGCCACTTGAGGTCTTCCAAAACATGCAGCATAATGTAATGATGATGACCTTTGACCTCTATTAACATCAGCACCTCTCTCACAAAGAAACTCTACCTGTAAATGATAAAGAATCATAAAGTTGCTCTATTAATACTTCAACCCTTGAAATAAAACACAAGCTTTTATTTATTAGCTTACCATTTCCTGAGTTCCAAATGCAGAAGCCCAGTTCAACAGGGTCTGACCAACATCATCCATAAAGTTTACTTCAAAGGCTAAAAGTTCAAAAGAAAAAAAATTCCCTTATTTTTATTTTTTCCCCTTATTTTTTATTTTATTTTATTTATTTCTGTATGTGTATGAATGTACTGTCTGCATGCAGGTTTGTGCACCCATGTCCTGCAATGCCTCAGAGGTCAGAAGAGGGTGTTGGATTCCCCTGGAACCGGAGTTAAATAAAGACAGTTCTCAGCCGCCATGTGGGTGCTGGGGATCAAACCCGGGTACTCTGCAAGAGCAGTCGGCGCTCTTAACCGCTGAGCCATCTCTCCAGCCCCATTTTTTCCCCTTATTTTTTTTTTTTTTTAGTTGCGATTTTATTTGCTCACTTAACATCACAAACAAAATATCACATTTCACACTATTGCTTTTACTTAAAACTCAACTCCTTTAAAGCCAATAAAATAATGCTCAACTTTTCCAAAGTTTAAACTTTTTAAAGACTGCTATAGGCCGGGCGTGGTGGTGGTGGTGGTGCACGCCTTTAATCCTAGTACTTGGGAGGCAGAGGTAGGCGGATCTTTGTAAGTTCAAGGCCAGCCTGGTCTACAGAGTGAGTTCCAGGACAGCTGGGGCTACAGGGAGACCCTGTCTCGAAAAGACCAAAAAAATAAATAAATAATAAAATAAAGACTGCTATAAAAATTGCATTAAATATAGAAACCAAGGTATTTTAAGTATTGGGATCAAACATAAATAATCATCAAGCCTAAGGTCAGCAAAGAAAAGGTATTACAGGGGCTGGAGAGATGGCCTAGCGGTTAAGAGCGCCGACTGCTCTTGCAAAGGACCAGGGTTCAATCCCCAGCACCCACACAGCAGCTGAGAACCATCTGTAACTCCAATTCTGGGAGAACTCCAGTTCCAGGGGAATCCGACACCCTCTTCTGACCTCTGCGGCATTGCACGACACAGGTGCACAGGCCTATATGCAGACAGTACATTTGTACACATAAAAAATAAAATTAAAAAAAAAAAAAGGTATTACAAAAATATCATTCATTCATTCATCTGTTTGTTTTGAGACAGGGTCTCATTATGTAGCCTTGGCTGACTTAGAACTGGCTACGTAAACCAGACTGCCCTCAAACTCACACAGACATACTTGTCTCTCCTTCCTGGTTTCTGGGATCAAAGGTGTCAGTATCACATCTGACATTTTTATAATTTTTTTTTTCACTTATGCTTTATTTTGATAGAGGGTTTCATTATGTAGTGCTGCTAGCCTGCAAATCACAGAGATCTGCCTACCCCAGCCAAGTCCTGGGATTAAAGGCGTGTGCCACCACTCTCAGCCTTATAAAAAAACTTTTTTTTTAATTTTTATTAATTTTATCTCTGTATGTGTATGAATGTATTGTCTGCATGCAAGTTTGTGCACCCGTGTCGTGCAATGCCGCGGAGGTCAGAAGAGGGTGTCGGACTCCCCTGGAACTGGAGTTCTCCTGGAATTGGAGTTTCAGACGGTTCTCGGCTGCCATGTGGGTGCTGGGGATCGAACCCGGGTCCTCTGCAAGAGCAGTTGGTGCTCTTAACCGCTAGGCCATTCCTCCAGCCCCACCCCCCCAAATTTTTTTTTTTTATGTGTATGAATGTACTGTCTGCATGCAGGTTTGTGCACCCGTGTTGTGCAATGCCTTGGAGGTCAGAAGTGGGTGTTGGATTCCCCTGGAACTGGAGTTAAAGACAGTTCTCAGCTGCCATGTGGGTGCTGGGGATCGAACCCACGGCTTCCGCAAGAGCAGTCGGCACTCTTAACCGCTAGGCCATCTCTCCAGCCCCTTATAAAAAATTTAAAGCAGTACACACACCTGTCATTCCAGCAGCCAACAGGCAGAGGCAAGAGGATCACTAAAAGTTTGCAGCCAAGGACTGGAAAGATGGCTCAGTGGTTGAGTACTGTCTGTACTTGCAGAGGACCCAGCTTCAGTTCTCAGCACCCATATAGTAGCTAACAAAACCATCAGCTAACTCCACTGCCAGGGTGCACTTATATATGTTAAATACATGCAGGCAAAACACTCAAACACATAAAAATACAAATAAAATTAATTAAAAAAAAAAATCACTGAGGAGGGAGGGGCTGGAGAGATGGCTCAGTGGTTAAGAGAATTGGATGCTCTTCCAGAGGACCCAGGTTTAGTTCCCAGCACCCACAAGCTGGCTAAACTCCAGTTCCAGGGGATGTGACAAACCTCTTCTGCCTCTGTGGGCACTGAATGACATGGGTACACCTAACATACATAGAGGCAAAACACTCATACACATAAAATAAAGTCGATCCTTTTTTCTTTTTGTCTTTTTGAGACAGGGTCTCCCTGTAGCCCCAGCTGGGCTTTACTCAGTTTCATTATGTAGTGCTGCTGGCTTGCAAATAAGAGATCTGCCCACCTCAGCCAAGTCCTGGAATTAAAGGCATGTTTGACCACACCCACCCAATTTTTTTTTAATCACTGAAGAACCATAAGGCTTTAAGCCTTAAAAATAAAAATGAAGGGGAAAAAAATTAGAAACTCTTTGAGAAGTTCACACCCACATTCTCATGTGTCTTATTTTCTTCTTGAGAGCCTTCTTTCTCTTAACCCTAGTGCTTAAAAAAACTTAGCTGGGCGTGGCGGCACACACCTTTAGTCCTAGCGCTTGGGAGGCATAGGCAGGCAAATCTTTGTGAGTTCAAGGCCAGCCTGATCTACAGAGCAAATTCCAAGACAGCTGGGGCTACAGGGAGACCCTGTCTTGAAAAGACAAAAAAAAAAAAATTTTAATATCTTAATAAAAGCTGAATATGGTGGCACATGCTTTTAATCCCAGCCAGAGCTACATAGGAAGACAGTCTAAAAAAATATTATATATATATATATATATATAAATTTCTAACTTTGTAGGTCTATAGAAGTCTAACTCCCTAAACAAACATTTAACTCAAGTTTTACCATGCATCAGGCTGATAATTATGCAACTATATATAGGGAAAGAAGAATATCAATACAGCTAACCATAGTATAACTGTCAAATAAAGTGTCAAAAAACTATGAACTAAAAATTGCCTCTAATTCCTTATCTGGTGTTTTTTATATTTAGTAGATAAACTTCTAACCTCCTGTGTCAATTGCATCTATAAGTGCATCCGTATCTTTACTCCTAATACAGTCTATCAGCTGTCGATGTGAGCGTTCTCCAGAACTATCCAGTCTCCGTAGTCCTGGGATTCTGCCTGTAGATCCAGCACTAGACTTAGGCAAAGCCTTTCGTCCTTCAAATAATAGCACCAAGAGAAGGTCAACCAAACGCATGGTATCAAGCACACATCTTTCATCACCCTGTAATGCACTTTCAATTGAATCTGGAAGCTCTGATCTCAGGAGATCCTAAAAAGAAAATGGAAGAAAAACATCTAATATATTTGCATTATATATAAACACTTTTTCTGAAAGATTAAAAAGCAAAGATTCAAAAGCATTCTTACGTGTGTTACTACTGGAGAGCCCCTACAGAGTGTCGAGAGCAGACTGACAATTGTTGACACCTGGTTACTCAGTTTGGAATCTGCAGTTGTAGAAGGGGCTCCTGTAGTGCTGCGACTTGGTTTGCATGCTGACGATGGACCTGATACAGTACCACCAGCAGCAGCCATTCGGGATAACAGCTCCTCGGTTAATCCATGCTTAGCTAATGGAGCTGGGTCCACTCCACGACGGGTAAATCGGTCAGCTAGTGATGCAAAACATCGCAAAGCTCCATCTGAAACCTAAAGGTAAAAAAAACATGCACATGGATAAAATGTCCCTTAAAGGGGCTGGCATCAGCCAGGTGTGGTGGCGCACACCTTTAATTCTAGCACTTGGGAGGCAGAGGCAGGCGGATCTTTTTGAGTTCAAGGCCAGCTTGGTCTACAGAGTGAGTTCCAGGACAGCTGGGGCTACAGGGAGAACCTGTCTTGAAAAAGAGAAAAAAAAAAAGGACTGGCATCAATCATTTCAATACAGACACTGTAAAAAAAGTCAGCTGGAACAAGTGAAAGTTTACGATCTAGTTAGATTTGAATGACTGTTCCATATTTCATTAACTATGATCTAAGAAAGTTATTTACCTGCTAAGGCCTCAGTTTCCTCATCTGTAAAACGGGCTTAGTAACAGTATCTATATGACAACACTACATCCATTTCAATAAGGTAACACAAAGAACATAGTAAAAGCTCTAAAATACTATTACTATATACAACATGACCAAGATAACCTATAAAGTCAGGTGAAATACTACCTAAACAGAAAAAAAAAAGCATGGAAAATCAAGTTTTATTTTCTAAAGTATGGTAATTTTTTAAAAAAGCTTACAAATAACATTATAAATACTAAGATTTTTTTTTTACTTTGGCAAGATCTAGCTTACTATTTTCAGTATACATTGTACTAAGTCAACAAAATTATACTAAGTATAAGAGCAGCTGTACGGGGCTGGAGAGATGGCCCAGTGGTTAGGAGCACTGACTGCTCTTGCAGAGGACTCAGGTTCAATTCCCAGCACCCACAGTGCAGCTGAGAACGGTCTTTAACTCCAGTTCCAGGGGAATCCAACATCCTCTTCTGACCTCTGCGGCACTGCACAACACGGGTGCACAAACCTACATGCAGACAGTACACTAAGACACATTTAAAAAAAAAAAAATAGAGCAGCAATAAAAAAAAAAATTACTATTTCTAGAACATTTAAATTCTAATAAACATACATCACTTTCATAATTTGAAAGCTTTTTTGGCCTGGAACTCTCTTTGTAGACCAGGCTGCCCTTGAACTCAGAGATTCATGTGCCTCTGCTTCCTGAGTGCTGAGATTAAAAGATGTACAACACTGCACCCAGCTTTGTAAAAGCTTTTTTAAAACAGTATTTTATTTTTTATTTTTATGTGTATGAGTGTATTGCCTGCATATATGTAAGTACACCCATGTCATGTAATGCTCAGAGAGGCCAGAAGAATGTGCTGGAAAAAACTTTTTTTTTTTGGTTTTTTGGTCTTTTCGAGACAGGGTCTCCCTGCAGCCCAGGCTGGCCTGGAACTCGCTCTGTAGACCAGGCTGGCCTTGAACTCATAGAGATCCACCTGCCTCTCCCAAGTGCTAGGATTTTTTTTTTTTTGGTCTTTTTGAGACAGGGTCTCCCTGTAGCTCCAGCTGTCCTGGAACTCACTCTGTAGACCAGGCTGGCCTTGAACTCACAAACATCCGCCTGCCTCTGCCTCCCAAGTGCCAGGATTAAAGGCATGCGCCACCACGTCCGGTGGAAAAAAAAATTTTATTTTAAAGAAAAAAAGAAGAATGTGTTGTTGGATCTCCTGGAGCTGGAGTTACAGATGGTATGCGGATGCTGGGAACCAAACCTGGGTCCTCTGCAAGAGTGGCTAGTAGGTCTTTTTTTTTTTTTTAATTTTTTTTTTTTTTTTTATTAAATTTTTTTTCTGATGTGTGAAATGTCCCTGTCTGCAGCAAGTTGTGCATTCGTGTTGTGCAATGCCGCGGAGGTCAGAAGAGGGTCTCGGATTCCCCTGGAACTGGAGTTCTCCTGGAATTGGAGTTTCAGACGGTTCTCGGCCGCCATGTGGGTGCTGGGGATCGAACACGGGTCCTCTGTAAGAGCAGTCGGCGCTCTTAACCGCTAGGCCATCTCTCCAGTCCCAAGAGTGGCTAGTAGTCTTAACCACTGAACCATCTCTCCAGCCCCCATCCCCACCTCTTACTCCCTCACCCCCACTTTTTGAAACAGGGTCTCACTATGTAGCCATGGCTAACTTGGAACTCCTTATGCAGATCAGGTTGGCCTTCAAATTCAAAGAGATCCTCCTGCCTCTACCTCCCAAGTGCTAGAATTAAAAACGTATATCACTACATGTGGCCTTAGAAAGTATTTTATTGCCCCCAAAAGAATACTGTGTAGATACGTTAAATAAGAGAAAGTAAATGGCCAGGCGTGGTGGCGCACACCTTTAATCCCAGCACTCAGGAGGCAGAGGCAGGTGGATCTCTATGAGCTCAAGGCCAGCCTGGTCTTCATAGTGAGCTCCAGGCTAGCTGGGACTAAAGGTTAAAAAAAAAAAAAGACCAAAAAAAAAAAAAAAGAGAGAGAGAGAGAAAGTAAATGAAGTGAAAATTTTAAACTAGGGCTTATCACAGTTCTAAAAGTAGAACATTATAAAATTATTTTTGAAAACTGAAAATACACAATAGCAATCTATTTACCTGATGATCTTCATGCTTTAATAAACTAGACAGAGACTCTACACAAATTTCTAAAGAAGAATCTTGAGGTTCCATTTTGCCACAGAGTCTTGATACCACAGCCATTGCCGAGTGTAAGGTATCTTTATGAACCAGGTGTCCACTGTCACGAATGAAGGTAAGAACACAATTCAAACCACCAGCCTCAAAGACTGCTCCTGATTCACGAGTGCATATCAGTTCCAATACCTACAACAGCAACATGAAATTAACAGAGGACTATAGTAAGTCTACATTTAACTTGTTCAAATCACAGAAAGCAGTATACTCTCCAAATTCATTAGCTAATTTTAAAAAGAAAAGTAAAACATTCAAAATAATTTTAATAACTTTTCATTTGCTCCAATATATAGAAGGCATCATCAATGTTACCTATAATTAATGAAAAATAACTGATATGGCCAGGTGGGGCAGTGCAAACCTGTCATCCCAGTACTTGGGAGATACAGGACATCACTGGCTACACAGCTGAGTACAAGGCCAATCTGGGCTACATGGAAGAGAGAGAGAGAAAGAGAGAGAGAGAGAAAATATGAAATGGTCAATATTTTCATCTTTTCTCACCAATACCACCAGGATCCAGTTAGTTTAACAACTATAAATAAGTGATGTTATTGATGACCATTTTCCTAGTCTTTTTTTTTTTTTTTTTACCTTAGCTTCCCACTCTAGGCCATCACTAAAGTCACCATTAAACATGGTAAGACATGGGTTTTTTTTTCCGTTCTTTGTATCAAAGGTCAAACCCTAGGGGCATCTGGCTCTTCTCCTATGTCACTCTCCTTTTTAACATTATCTGTCTTTTCTCCTGGGCCTCCAGCTGCAAAAAGGGGCTACATCCTTTTCTCTTTTTTTTTTATTATTTTTTTTTATTTTTTTTATTTTTATGTGTATGAATGTATTATCTGCATGCAGGTCTGCGCGCCCGTGTCATGCGATGCCGCGGAGGTCAGAAGAGGGTCTCGGATTCCCCTGGAACTGGAGTTCTCCTGGAACAGGAGTCACAGACGGTTCTCAGCCGCCATGTGGGCACTGGGGATCGAACCCAGGTCCTCTGCAAGAGCAGTCGGTGCTCTTAACTGCTAGGCCATCCCTCCAGCCCCATCCTTTTCTCTTTTATGCAACTTACTGGCAAAGTCGGAGGCCAACCTCTTAATTTTCCCTTGCTCTATCTTTTCTCTTAAATCTTTGATTTCTCCTTGGCCATTTCTCCTACTTGAGATATTTCTTTAATAGCATTTAGGAGGTTCCAGGCCACATCAACCTCAGCTTGTTGGACACCCTGTTTTTGATCTTTCATTTTCAGGGCTCATAAAGTCTGCTCCAAGCCCTCTATGTGTTTCAAAACATCTCCAAATTCATCCAGCAGCCCATAGGGCAGCCCCCACCTGTCAAGTAAACATGCTACTCTGTAACATTTAGAATCTGGTGGCCAGCTGGGAATCTGTCTCACTGACTCCATCTGCCTATCCAGCTAGTTTTGCATCTTAATTGTGCAATTCTTGCAGCTGGGGCCACGAACACTGAGCTGGCTGCTGCAAATGTTGTGCAAACAATCCGCCACGCCACCATGCCCTGTGTATTTTCCTCTGGCTGTCTGCAGAATATGTATTCTGCCATTGCTTTTCCCATATGAACTGCTTTATCCTGCTATAACTACACCAACTGTAATTAAGATTCCCCCCACCCCAGGAGATGCCCACCCCTGGCACTTGGGTTCCCAAGACCCGAAAGCAAGGCTCTCCAAACCACAGTTCAGGGAAGTCTAACCAGTCTAACCTGGCTTGCCTACAAAGTGAATGAAAAAATAATAAATAAATAAATAAATAAATAAATAAATNTTTTTTTCACATAAATTTATTTATTTATTTATTTTTAACAAATCTAGACCCGTGTTCCCGCTCATTCCCCCACCCCGCCAGAGCTCATGCATTCTGCCAGACATGCTTTCCATCTCTTAGTCATTCTCAATATTTTCCATGGGGAAGTTGACTGTTTTGAGCAGAAGTTCACTGTTTCAGTTTCATTTTCCCAGTCTTTTAGGGGAGAATTAAACTAACACAAACCTGATTTTAGTGGGCTGAAAGTGTTGAGGTAAACCTCTTAACCACTCTTTCTAGGAGCCCTGCTATGCTAGGAAGACAACTGAATTGGAATCAAAAGTCAAGCCAACCAGATGTGGTGGTGCACCCTTTTACTCCCAGGACTACGAAGTCAGAGGCAGTAGATCTCTGAGATCAAGGCCAACCTGGTCTACATAGTGAATTCCAGGCCATCTGGGGCTACAGGGAGACCCACCTCAATAAAAAAAAAAAGAAGTTAAGCCAGGCATGGTGGCGCATGCCTTTAATCCTAGCACTTGGGAGGCAGAGGCAGGCGGATCTTTGTGAGTTCAAGGCCATCTTGGTCTACAGAGCAAATTCCAGGACAGCTGGGGCTACAGGGAGACCCTGTCTCAAAAAGACCAAAAAAAGACCAAAAAAAAAAAAAAGTTAAACAAGGGGCATTGGCTTTTCTTTTTTAAATGGCAAATCACCAATTTTGGGACAACTTGACAGTGTATCCCTTCAAATGCAATACAACAAGAACTATACACTGTAACCAACATAGCACCTTACAAATCAAATTCGCAATAAAAGAAATTAATCACAATCAAACATATCTAAAATGTGGGACATCATAAAACATAAATTGCCAGGACTCTGTAAAAATGACAGTGTCATGGGGGAAATGTAAGACTTTTCTTCATTGAAAGAGAAAAAAATAACTAAAAATACCATTGTAAGCTTTGATCATCATTACCTTTTCAAGTCACAAAAAACAACAATAACAAAAAAAACCCCAATATTGGGGACTACTGTTTTATAGACCACTGGTCTATAGACTGTATACTGTATACTAACAAATCACTTGACTTACACAGAAGAGCAGTATTATGGTTTGGTAAGCTATTCTCATTCTCAGAGAATACATGCTAAAATACTTATACATAAATTGTGATGACTACCACTTACTTCCAAGAGTTCAGGAAGAAAAGTAGTGGAGGAAGGAAGAAGTGGAGACAAAAGAGAAAAAAGGTAGCAGGGCGTGGTGGCACATGCCTTTAATCCCAGCACTTAGGAGGCAGAGGCAGGTAGATCTCTGTGAATTCAAGGCCAGCCCAGTCTACACAGTGAATTCCAGGTCAGCTGGGGGTACAGGAAGACCCTGCCTCAAAAATAATAGAGAGAGAGAGACAAAAAGCTAACAATTGGTAGATCTAAGTCAACATAAGGTATTAACTATACCATCCTTTTTACGAATAGGCTTAACAGGCTGGGGATATAGCTTAATGGCAGACCACTTGCCTAGAATGCTAAAAGCCCCAAGTTTGATCACCAACCAATGCCATATAAGCAAAACAGAAAAAGAAAAATGAAGAAAATTTTAGCTAGATAAAGTGGCACATACCTATAATCCCAACAACACTTGCGAGGAAGAAGCAAGAGAATCTTGTGAGCTTAAGGTCAACCTGGGCTACATAGCAAGACCTTTACTCAAAATTACAAGATAAGGGGCTGGAGAGATGGCACAGCAATCAAGAGCACTGGCTGCTGTTGCAGAGGACCGGGGTTCAGTTCCCAACATCCATATAGCAGCTAGTAACTGTCCAAAACTCCAGTTCCAGGGGATCTAAAGACCTCTTCTGACCTTCAAGGGCACTGAACGAGATGTGCACACTTACACACATGCAAGCAATACACTCATACACATAAAAAATAATAGTAAGATAACCTAACTCGGTTCACCAACTATTTCTAACAAATTACTGACTTGGCACTGATCATAAAATTTATAGTTAGTCTTCCAAGAAATAAAAGTTTACTATAAAGAAGATAACACTATAGTTAAATCTGTGGGCCCCAAAACACACTTCCTTATCTTCCAATTACTAATCTTCAAATCTTGGCTCTGTGGTTCTACTACCTACAGAGCCTCAGTATACAGTAAAACAGAAATGATAATAGTAACCCAACCCATACAGAATTATCACAAAGATTAAATGACTTAAAAATGCTTTGACTAATGCCTGAACTAAGTGCTGATGTTATTTGTCATGGCGGACTTTATTTTTATACACAATAACTATGCATAAGAACATGGATAACTGAGGTCAAAGTACTATCGTTACCAGAACTGAAAAGCACTAAAGCAGCACAAAGGCATATATCAGTGCCTACACAATTTTCATTTGGGGACTTCTTTTTTCAAGCCTTACAAAACCTTTGCGCCATAATAGTTATCATCTCCACTGTTCTCAGTGATTCTCAATGAAGACTGATGACAGAAAGAATTCTACATTTTTAAAATGATATACAAATAATACTTACCTTTACACATTGTTCAGCTAAATCTCTGCTAGTCCTGTTGTTAAGTTCAACTACAACCAAACGATTACAAAGTGCTTTTATAGCTCCATCTACCCCTACGATCCTTCGGGTGCACTCTGCAGATACATCCAGGTAGTATGTTATAGCACGGGCTGTCACTTCTAACACATTGTCTGGAGCACTTTCATCAAGGAAAATTTTGCAGAGGGCTGGTAAGAAAGTTCGAGGAGGACATCTGTAGTGAAAGAAATATTACGATTAGGATTAAACAAAATATTAACATAATAAATATCAAAATCTGTAACATTATGGCAATACTGCTTCTGTTTCCATTACAATGCTCATACCAATTTGCAATAATCCTGCAAATGTCAAGTTAGAAACACTTTAAAGCAGCACCACTAATTTGAAGCCTGAATCTCCCTCAAATAGTTAAAATGAATCTTATAAAATAGGTACATTGCCGGAGAATAAATTATTAAAAAAAAAGCTAGGCATGATGGCACACACCTGTAACTCCAGCCCTGGATGGAGAGGCAGAGACAGGAAGATCCTGGAGCTTGCTGGCTAGCTAGCATGGCCAATCCATGAGCTCCAAGTTCAAGCAGAGATCTTGTCTCAAAAATAAATCGGGGGGCTGGAGAGATGGCTCAGCAGTCAAGAGCACTGACTGCTCTTGCAAAGAACATGGGTTTGATTCTCACCATCCACATGGCGGCTAAGAACTATTTTAAGCTGGGCATGGTGGTGCATGCCTTTAATCCCAGTACTCAGGAGGCAGAGGTAGGTGGATCTCTGTTGAGTTCAAGGCCATCCAGATCTACATAGGGAAGCTGGGACTAAAGGGGGACCCTGGCTCTAAATAAATAAATAAATAAATAAATAAATAAATAAATAAATAAATAAATAAATAAACAATAGAGCAAGACATCCAACATTGACTATGAACAACACACAACCTCACACACAAACATAAACACATATAAATCCATGCACAACATACACAAAAATAAATACATAAATAAAGCCTTACCAGGGGCTGGAGAAACGGCTCGATAGTTAAAGAGCACTTGCTGCTCTTGCAGGGGACTGAGTTCAGTTCCCAGCATCCATTTAAAGTGGCTCAGGGCCATCTGTAACTCCAGTTACAAGGGATATGATGTGCTCGTGAGCACTTGCACTCATGTCTACTCTCTCTCTCTCTCTCTCTCTCTCTCTCAAAAAATAAAACTAAATAAATAAATAAATAAATGGGCCCTAGCAGAGAACATTTCTCGATCTACCACGTCTCTCTCTGCCCACTAAAATGAAGCACATATGCAGTTTCCGTCTGTTTACAGAAATTCATTTAACTTTGGGGGAATATACGTATTTGATTTATTAATTAACATTCTGTATCCACGTATGACCAGCCAGCAGAACTAATCGACCAAGTAATTTTACTTTGTAACTGGGTACAAGAAAATAGGGATCAGCAAGGAAAAGGCAGACATGTTACTGCAGGAACACAAAAAGCACATATTGGTATTATTACTGTTTATGTCACAAAGAAAAATCCAATACGCCTCCTCCAACACACTTCCAATGAATTTCACGCCTCAAAAATTATTCTGTGCAGGAATTTAAAAAGTGGAATATAGTCAAAAAAGATTTCTTCAAGGCCAGGGGTGGTGGCACACACCTTTAATCCCAGCACTGCATGCATGTGCTGCACTTGCATACTCACAGCCGGAACACTCGTACGCATCAAATCAAATAAAAATATTTTTTAAGCCAGGCGTGGTGGTGCACGCCTTTAATCCTAGCACTCTGAGGCACAGGCAGGCGGATCTTTGTGAGTTCAAGGCCAGCCTGGTCTGCGAGTTCCAGGACAGCTGGGGCTACAGGGAGACCCTGTCTCGAAAAGACCCCCCCCCCAAAAAAAATAAAATAAATAACAAAATAAGTAATTTTTTTTCTTTTCTTTTTGGTCTTTTCAAGACAGGGTCTCCCTTGTAGCCCCAGCTGTCCTGGAACTTGCTCTGTAGACCAGGCCGGCCTTAAACTCACAAAGATCCGCCTGCCTCTGCCTCCCAAGTGCTAGGATATAAACTTTTTTTTTAATTTTTTAAATTTTATTTATTTTTGTATGTGTATGAGTATACTGTCTGCATGTAGGTTTGTGCACCCATGTAGTGCAATGCCGTGGAGGTCAGAAAAGGGTCTCAGATTCCCCTGGAACTGGAGTTCTCCTGGAATTGAAGTTACGGATGGTTCTTAGCCGCCATGTGGGTACTGGGGATCGAACCCCGGTCCTCTGCAAGAGCTGTCGGTGCTCTCAACCGCCAGGCTATCTCTCCAGCCCATAAATAAATTTTTAAAAAACAAAGCCAGGCAAGGTGGCACACACCTGTAATCCCAGCACAGGAGAGGTGGAGGCAGAAGAAGCAAGAGTTCAAGACCAGCCTTGGCTACTTTGAACATAAGAACGGTGTTTAAAAAAAAAATAATAGGTGGAATGGGGGAGGGCTGGAACAATGATGGCTGAGTAGTTAAGAGCACCGGCTACTCTTACAAAGGACCTGGCTTTTGCTCTCAGCACCTAAATGGTAGCTAATAACCACTTGTAACTCCAGTTCCAAGGGGATCTGACACCCTCTTCTTGCTTCTGTGAGCACCAGGCACACATGTGGTGCACATACATACTTGCTGCCAAAACTCATATCCATTAAAAAAAAATTCTAATCTAGGACTCTAATGCCACAGCCAAAACGATAATTTCATCTAGTGAAAAGAATACGTGGCTACAGGATAAAGAAAGTAAACTAAGATTTAAAGGAGAAATAGCCAATAAATAAAATGGCTCAACAGGTGAATGAACTTGCCAATCAAGTCTGACTACCCGAGTTCAGAATTCACCAGAATTCAAAGAATTCACAGAATTCACAGTAGAGGAGAGAGACCTAAGTCCTGAATGTTGTCCTCTGACCTCCACAAATCCCAGGGTGTGCATGCATACACATACATATACACATATCATATACACTCACAACAGTATATGAAATAAAATTTTAAATTAAAAAAAAAAAACTGAAGCACAGGCCTTTAGTCCCAGCAATCTCAAGGTAGGGAAAGGCAGGTATCTATAAGATCCATGCCAGCCTGGACTACGTAAGAGTCATAGACTTCCAGGCCAGCTGAGGCTACACAGAGACCCAACCTCAGAAAAGAAAAAAGAAAAATAAAGAAAAATTAAAGAAGAAACAGAGATTAATGCTGGCAAAAAAAAAAAAATTTATACCAGGTGTGGTGGGTGGCACATGCCTCTAGTCCCAGCATGTGGGAGGCAGACGCAGTCAGATGTCTGTGCATTCAAGGCCAGCTTGGTCTACATAGCAAGCTCTAGGCTGGCTTGGGTCTAAAGGGAGATCCTATCTCAAAAATACCAAAAAAAAAAAAAAAAAAAAAAAACCTCAGCAAGGGGTGGTGGAATATTCTTTTGAGACCCAGGCTACAAAAACAAACAAAAAAACCCAACTCCTTTAAATTGCTTTAAGGTGATAATAGTTTTGTTGGGTTGTTCTTTTGTGTTTTTTTTAAATTTATTTATTTTTTTAATTTCTTATGTGTATGAATGTACTGTCTGCACGTAGGTTTGTGCACCCGTGTCATGCAATGCCTTGGAAGTCTGAAGAGAGTGTCAGATTCCCCAGGAACTAGAGTTAAAGAAGGTTCTCAGATGCCATGTGGATGCTGGGGGTCGAACCCGGGTCCTCTGCAAGAACAGTCAGCGCTCTTAACCGCTAGGCCATCTCTCCAGCCCCTATTTATTATTTTGTAAGTGTATGAGTGTACTTTCTGCATGCAGGTTGGTGCAACCGTGTCGTGAAATGCATCGGAGGTCAGAAGAGGACGTCAGACTCCCCTGGAACTGGAGTTAAAGACGGTTCTTAGTTCTTAGCTGCCATGTGGGTGCTGGGAATGGAACCCAGGTCCTCTGCAAGAGCAGTCAGTGCTCTTAACCGCTGAGCCATCTCTCCAGACCCGTGATAATAGGTTTTTTTTTTTTGTTGTTTTTTTTTTGGTCTTTTCGAGACAGGGTCTCCCTGTAGCCCCAGCTGTCCTGGAACTCGCTCTGTAGACCATGCTGGCCTTGAACTCACAGAGATCCACCTGCCTCTGCCTCCCGAGACCTAGGATTAAAGGTGTGCGCCACCACACCCAGTGATAATAGTTTTTTAAAATTATAAATACCTCTACTAGGGCCAGCCAGATGGCCCTGCCACCAACCCAGGAGATCTGAGTTCAATTTCTGGGATACACATAGTAGATGGAGAAAAATCACTCCCACAAGTTGTTCTCTGACTGCCACTTCATAGCACATGGTCTTGCACACACACAATAAATAAAAATTTTTAAAAAGAGAGCCTAAGCCGGGAGTGGTGGCACACCTTTAATCCCAGCACTCGGAGGTAGAGGTAGGTGGATCTCTGTGAGTTCAAGGCCAGCATGGTCTACAGCGCGAGCTCCAGGACAGCTGGTACTAAAAGGGAGACCCTGCCTCCCTTTTAGTACCAAAAAAAGGAAAAAACTAAAAATAGAGCCTAAACCTCCCCTAAAATAAAAGAAACAAATGGGCTAGAGAAATGGCTCGGCGGTTAAGAGTGCCAACTGCTCTTACAGAGGACCGGGGTTCGATGCCCAGGACCCACGTGGTAGCTAAGAATGGTCTTTGACTCCAGTTCCAAGGGAATCCGACACCTTCTTCTGACCTCCACAGCAGTGCACAACATGGGTGCACCTACCTACAAGCAGACAGTACACTCAGACACATTAAAGAAAAAAAACCCTCTACTATATGTAAACACTTAACAGAAGAGGCGATAGCTTATTTAACTGGCAAGTATGATTTTTTTCCCCCCAACAGTGCTAGGTACCAAATTCCTACAACTCTACCACCACCTAACATAGCTCCAGGTCAAAGAATGACTTTTTAAAATGCAAAAAATGGAGGTGAAGAGATGGCTCAGCAGTTAAAAGCACTCAGCATCACAAAACCCACATCAGGTGGCTCACAACCACCTGTAACTCCAGCTCTAGGGGATCAGACACGCTCTGGCCTGCACTAGCACTTGCATGCATGTAGGGCACATTAGTTCACATAGGCAGACACGTATATACATAAAAAACTTTAAAATGTGGCTGGGTGTGGTGGTGCACGCCTTTAATCCTAGTACTTGGGAGGCAGAGGCAGGCGGATCTTTTTGAGTTCAAGGCCAGTCTGGTCTACAGAGTGAGTTCTAGGACAGCTGGGGCTACAGGGAGACCCTGTCTCGAAAGACCAAAAAAAAAAAAAAAACCAAAAAACTTTAAAATGCAAAAATTAACTCAATCTAATAACTCTCAATCTAATGTAATAAAACACGAATACTAAAAACACTACATTTCTATAAATGCTGCTAAAACAGGTATCAATGGAGAACCCAAATTTTTTTTGTTTTTTGTTTTTCTGAGACAGGGTCTCCCCTGTCAACTAGGTGTGGGGTTCTTTGTTGTTTTGGGGGTCTTTTTGAGACAGGGTCTCCCTTTAGTCCCAGCTGGCCTGGGGCTCACTCTATAGACTAGGATGGCCTTGAACTTACAGAGATCCGCCTGCCTCTGCCCAAGTGCTGGGTTTAAAGGCATGCACCACCACACCTGACTATCAACTAGATTTTATTATCAGACTTTTGCATATATAAGAATAATTTGGGGGCTGGAGGGATATCTCAGCCGTTAAAGGCTCAGGCTAACAACATGTATATATATATACATATATATATGTATATATATATATGTATATATATATATATATATACATGCACACATTGTGTACACACACAGACATGAGTTCGGTTCCCAGCACCCACAATTGAGGGAAAAAAAAAAAAGATTAATTTGGGCCAGGCGTGTTTTCACATGCCTTTAATCCTAGCACTTGGGAGACAGAGGCAGGCAGGATCTCTGTGAGTTCAAGGCCAGCCTGGTCTACAGAGCAAGTTCCAGCCCAGCCGGAGCTACAGGGAGACCCTGTCTCAAAAAGACCAAAAAGCAACAAAAACTAGCTGAATGAAACACTGTGAAGTGGAATTTTGTTTAGAAGGATTTTTATCAAAATACTTATATACATAGGGGCTGGCCCAGTGGTTAAGAGCACTGGCTACTCTTGCAGAGGACCCTGTTCCAGTCCCAGCACCCACCTGTCAGCTAACAAACATCTGTCTTGTCAGCTAACAAACATCTGTATCTCCAGTTCCAGGGGATCCAACACTTCCTTCTGACCTCCACAAGTACTGTACAACATGGGTGCACTTATGAATATACAGGCAATACAAGCATACACATAAAATTAAAACATATTAAAAAATATTTGTGCTCTTTAACACGTATTTATTTATTGTGTATGCATGCTTTCATGCAGAGTTCAGAGGACAATTTGCCAGAGTCTGTTTTCTCCTTCCACCATGGGATTTCTGAGGACTGAATGCATGTTGTTAGGCTTAGTGGAAAGTGCCTACACCCACTAAGCCATCTCTCCAGGCCCCCTTGTTTTGATTTTTTTGAGACAGGGTCTCATGTAGCTCAGGTTCGCCTGGAACTTGCTATGTGGTCAAAGATGACCTTGAATTCCTGATCCTATCTCTACCTCCCAAGTACTGGGATTAAAGTCATATGTCACCATACTGAGGTAAAGTAATATTGTTTTAAGAAAATTATTATTGGGGCTGGAGAGATAGCCTAGAGGTTAAGAGCACCAACTGCTCTTGCAGAGGACCTGGGTTCGATCCCCAGCACCCACATAGCGGCTGAGAACTGTCTGTAACTCCAACTCCAGGCGAACTCCAGTTCCAGGGGAATCTGACACCCTCTTCTGACCTCCGCGGCATTGCACGACATGGGTTCACACAGACCTACATGCAGACAGTACATTCATACACATACAAAAAAATTTTTAAAAATAAATAAATAAATAAAAAGAAAAAGAAAATCTATTATTATGGGGCTGGAGAGATGGCTCAGTGGTTAAGAGCACTGACTGCTCTTGCAGAGGACCCGGATTCAATTCCCATCACCTACATAGTGGCTAAGAACAGTCTTAGGCAGGGCGTGGTGGTGCACATCTTTAATCCTAGCACTCGGGAGGCAGAGATGCAGGGCAGCTCTCTCGTGAGTTCAGGCCAAGCCTTGGGTGTCTACAGCGCAAAGCTCCAGGCCAGCTGGGACTCCAAGGGAGACCCTGTCTCAAAAATACAAATTATATATCTTATATATATATTTTGTATTTTTAATGTTATCTATTCTATATATTAAACATATATATTACATATATATTGATTTTAAATTATATATATATAATTTAAAAATCAAAAGAGGAACTGGAGAGATGCTTGTGCAGTTAAGAGCACTGGCTGCTCTTGTGGAGGACCTGGGCTCAGTTCCTCCCACCTACATGGTGGCTAGCAACCCAGGAATAAACTGAAACTCCAGTTCCAGGGGCTCCGACACTCTTTTGCCCATACGAGTGCACTCACACACAAGCAAAACAGTTAAGCACATACGAAATAATTAACAATCAAAAGAGAGCTGGGCATGGTGGCGTACACCTGTAATCCCAACCCTCAGCACTCAGGAAGCAGAGGCAGGAGGATGATCTCTGTAGTTCAAGGCCAACCTGGTCTACAGAGTGAGTTCCAGGACAGCTGGGGCTACAGGGAGACGCTGTCTCGAAAAGACCAAAAAAAAAAAAGCCAAGAGAAAACTGAAAGACAGTAGAGATTTATCAAGTAATATAGCTTATTCCTACTTCAAATGTATTAAGATAATTATGCCCAGTTTAAGTCAATATCTCAAACATCTTATTACCTTTAAATAGCATTAAAGCACATATACATACATATTAATGGAATTCAGAACTGTAAATACAAATTCAACAGTAAAAACTAAGGAGGTCCAGAATTAAGGAGAATATCTATTCTTACCCAGTATTAGACAAGAGGAAAAACATGGCTTTAGTGGCATATCTAATAGTGACCTCTCTTTTCTATTTTTATACAAATTATTATCATCTCTGAATAAAACTATTTAAAACTCTCCAAATTTGGGGCAGAGAGACAGTTCCAGCCAGTTAAAAAGAGCTTTGCTACCAAGTCTGATAACTTGAGTTAGATCCCAGGACCCACATGCTAGAAGGACAGAATCATCCTGACTTCCATATGTGAACTGTGCCATGTACATGCCCACATATACATACACATACACAGAAACATACACACAAAATAATAAATGTAAATTTTTAAAACTCTGGGGCAGGAGAGATGGCTGAACGATTAAGAGCACTGTCTGCTCTTGCAGAAGACTGGGATTAGATTCCCAGCATCCACATAACAACTAACAACTGTCTAAAACTCCAGTTCCAGGGGATCCAACTCACTTCTGATCACTCTCTTCATGACACAGGTGCACTTACATACATGCAGGCAATACACTTATACACATAAAATAAAAATACTTTTTTCTGGGTCTTTTTTGTGGGGGCAGGGTCTTCCTGTAGCCCCATAGTCCAGACTGGCCTCAAACTCATAGACCCACCTGCCTCTGCCTCACAAATGCTGGGATTAAAGACGAGCACCACCACATCAGGCTAAAATGCTTTTTATTTCATTTTTATTTATTTATGTCTATGAATGTACTATCTGCACATAGGTTTGTGCACCCGTGTTGTGCAATGCCGCAGAGGTCAGAAGAGGGTGTCGGATTCCCCTGGAACTGGAGTTCTCCTGGAATTGGAGTTACAGATGGTTCTCAGCAGCCATGTGAGTGCTGGGGATCGAACCTGGGTCCTCTGCAAGAGCAGACGGTGCTCTTAACCGCTAGGTCATCTCTCCAGCCCCTAAAATGCTTTTTAAAAAATTCTCCAAGCTGGGCTGGTGGCACACACCTTTAATCCTAGCACTTGGGAGGCAGAGGCAGGTAGATCTTCGTGAGTTCAATGCCAGCCTGGTCTACAGAGCAAGTTCCAGGACAGCTGGGGCTACAGGGAGACCCTGTCTTGAAAAGACCAAAAAAAAAAAAAACCCTCCAAACTTCAAATTATGTTTTATTCCAAAAAGTATGCTGTATATGGAACATCCAATTTACCTTCCCCAAATGAAATTTACAAACCACTAAATTATTTTAATAAAAGTACAATGTCATTTTATTTATTTTTATGTGTATAAATGTACTGTCTGCACGCATGCTTGTGCACCTGTATCGTGCAATGCCTCGGAGGTCAGAAGAGGGCATCGGATTCCCCTGGAACTGGAGTTAAAGACAGTTCTCAGCCACCATGTGAGTGCTGAGGATTGAACCCGGGTCCTCTGCAAGAGCAGTCAGTGCTCTTAACCACTAGGCCATCTCTCCAGCCCCCTGTACAATTCTTTTATTATTATTTCTGTATGTGTATGAATGTACTGTGTGCATGCAAGTCTGTGCACCCGTGTCGTGCAATGCCGCGGAGGTCAGAAGAGGGTCTCGGATTCCCCTGGAACTGGAGTTCTCCTGGAATTGGAGTTTCAGACGGTTCTGGGCCGCCATGTGGGTGCTGGGGATCGAACCCGGGTTCTCTGTAAGAGCGGTCGGCGCTCTTAACCACTAGGCCATCTCTCCAGCCCCTCTCTCAATCAGTTTTATAGAACACAGCCACCTTTTATGAAGATAAATATTTGTATTTTCCTAAATTTATGACCTATTTCAAAAATGAATCAACCAAACTATAGGTTAGTATTAGTATGCCCAATTGACATTCATTCAACAAGTATGTATTTACGTAATCATGTCTATCATTACTACCATGACTAGGGTTACATTACCCACCACCTTTTATTTCTCAGCAAAGTAAACACACACAAATGCAGAAATTTTTTTAAGTATGTTTTAAATAGCCAGTTTTCACACAAACTGAAGTGAGCAAATAGTTGGAAACAGATGTCACTATTGCAACCCCAAAAGAAGATGAAGGAACTAACTTACGTTTCAAAACAACGATCCACGTTGTCTGACATCAAAAGCAGCATGCATAGCTGTTCAAGGGCTATTAGCTGCATGTCCCTTTCATCTCCCTGTCCCATCTGCAGCCATTCCAGCAACGTATCCGGATCCACATCTGCCATGGTTTTTAAAAAGCCTCTTTGCCTAAATTGAAAAAGGAAAAAAAAAGTCCTTCAAATCCTCAGAACTGATCAGCATGAGTTGACTTTTTCTTTTCTATCTATTGGAACCAATTTTTTGTGATGTTGTCTTCAGAATTAAAAAAAAAAATCCCTAAAAACTCCTAAGTTTGGATATAGTACTTGCGCAGTTTTCAACTTTCCTCTACTCCCTGGGCTTAATGCTCAGATACAATAAACAAAAACAGTTTTACACAACCGTATAAGCTGATTAGGTTCCTAGTTAACTAGAAACTAGAGCTGTCTTTGTCAAAGACAGTCAAACAAGCTTAGGATCCCACAACTGCTATCACTGATGTTTGTGCCAAAAAAACAAAGAGCACCTACAGAAAGGTTCTCTTTTTTTCCAGCGAACTTCTTTCCCCACCCCCTACACCCAAAACTGGTGTTCAGACAAGGATCAGATCCAGTAACTTTTAAAGAAACTACATATTCTGAGCAAATTCCCCTTCAAACGGGAATTTTCCCTTTTCCTCCAGTTACACAAATTCTGAATCCCAAAACTTACTCCTAACGATATCCAAATAGAAACGAAAATTAGATGTGAAATCTACCGGGGGGTGGGGGTGTGGGGAGGAGAAATAGGAGTTACGGCAGTCTTGGCAACTGTACTTAAATTAAAATGCTGAAAGTAAGTGCAATGGACTAACAGGTTACAAAGCATAGGCCAAGCTTTCTCAGTTCCCACAAAATGAGGCAGTTAGTTAAAAGGGAAAGAAAAAAAAAAAATCGAGAAGCAGCCCAAGCAGACAAGTCATTACAAAAGCTCCTCCTGAGCGCCGGGCCAAAGGCCAGCTGTGGGTCCCACGCACCCACCTGCAGGTGCGGGAACCAAGAGGCTGATCTCGGCGGGCACCCAGCGGCGGCGTCCAGCGGGACTGCCAGCCATCCCCTGCCTGCCTCGGCCGGGCGTGGAGACGCTGGCACCCAAGCTTGCCAAGTTAGCTACCTGCGTCTGAAACGGGGCGAAGTTCCAGAGAAGCAGCAAGCCTGCGGGTTCAAAAGGAGACCGCAAAGCCACCGGGGTGCGGGTCTCCCGGAACTCCGAGGCCCAGCGGGACGTCCCCGGTCCCCACCGGGCGGCAGAGCCTTCTCAAGGACAAGTGGAGCGCAGCCCGAGCTCTCGCGCCCGTAAGTCAAGCCCCGCGGCCCACAGGGCCCCGCAAAGAAAACAAAGGGGCCGAGCCGGGGAGTCGCGACCGCCAGGACCGACCTCACCGCGCCGGGGTCCGGCTCCCTCCTCGCTGGTCGGCTCAGCTCCCCAGATTCTGAACCAGGCCCAGCCCTGCAGGCAACACGAAGCGCTCTCGCCAGCCTTACCCGCAGGCTCTTAACCGGGCTTGTCGACCCTAACAGTTCCAGTCCAGCTCCAAGCAGGCCGCGGGCAGAGCCAGGCCCGGCCGCGGCCCTCGAGTTCCCAGGAAGCCGCAGGCCGCGCAGGTCCAGCCGGGCAGGCGGCACAGGAAAAGGCGCGTCTCGCCCCTCCCCTTCCTCCGCGGGGACCCGGTGACTAGGAAGCAAGAGGTACTCCCAGCGGCGGCAGCCAGCGCGGGTCCCGGCCGGCGCGCGGCTCCTCAGGCCCTGCAGTTCAGAGCGAGGCCCACGCGGAGATGCCGGCGGTGGCGGCGGGGGTAGGCCGCGTCCATGTCGAGCCGGGCGGGGCTAGGAGGAGGGTCGACGGAGTGCAGGGCGGGGAGGCGGGCTAGCACTGCGCCGGCGGAGGCGGAGCGAACTCCTCGGGGCCGCTCTGCCCGCGGCCACCTGGGGCGCTGCGGAGGCCCGGCCGCCGCACTGGGCGCAACTAGGGCCGGGCGGCTGGGTGTGCTTGGCCCGCAGCCTCGGCACCCTTAGGCAGCCGGCGTGGCTCTCCTCAGGTCTCCCGGCGCTGGCTTTGCCGTGCGGTCACTCCGCGCGCGCCGCCTGCCGCCTGCGTCCTGTGCGTGCACGCTCCGCAGGTCTCGTCCAACACTTCGCGAATCCCGAAGTCCCGGCCGCCCCCGGCTGGCAGCCGCTCGGCCCAGGTCCCTCCTCCTCGCTTACCGAAGTGCGTCTCGGGAGGAGAAGCTCGTCGCTGGAGGCCGAGGCGGCGGTTCGCGGAAATCCTCCACAGCCAGCCCAGGGAAGGCTCTGCGTTAGCCCGCAGCGCGTCTCCTGCTCGCCTATGGTGCTCCCCTGTACTTCCGTAGTATTCCCTTCAAACTTTTATTTCACACGCGGTGAAAATAAAATTCAAGCCGAGGGTAGTGCTAGCGCTCCCCTGACTCCCAGCACTAACGAAGTGGAAACTGGAGGATCAGGAGTTCAAGGTCAACCTCGGCTACAGAATGAGTTTGGGACAAACCTTTTCATTAAATCTAGCATAATCTTGGCTAGTGAGCCAAATAAAAATGCCCCAGATTGCCCTTACTGAACTCACTTTTTCATCTTTTAAATTAAGAAATAAGTATTTCACAATAGTATCTGAGGCATGAGCTTCATATATATCAGAACTGATACATAGGCTTAGAGTGTAAAGGTGCTGTGAGGTGCTGGTTGCCAAGCCTGATGACCCCACATGGAAGGAGAGAGCCAACTGGGCCAAGTTGTTCTCTGACTTCCACACATGGCATACATAACAAACACACACAATATTTTTTTTGGGGGGAGTCTTTTGAGGCAGGGTCTCCCTTTAGTCCCAGCTGTCCTGGAGCTCATTATGGTAGACTAGGCTGGACTTGAACTCAGAGGAATCCGCCTGCCTCTGCCTCCCAGAGTTCTGGAATTAAAGGCGTGTGCGACCACGCCCAGCCAATAAATAATTTTTTATTATTTTATTTTGTATGTGTATGAATGTGCTGTCTGCTTGTAGATTTGTGCTCCCGTGTTGTGCAATGCCACGGAGGTCAGAAGAGGGTCTCGGATTCCCCTGGAATTGGAGTTCTGGAATTGGAGTTACAGACGGTTCTCAGATGCCATGTGGGTGCTGGGGATCAAACCCGGGTCCTCTGCAAGAGCAGTCGGTGCTCTTAACCGCTAGGCCATCTCTCCAGCCCCAATAAATAATTTTTTAAAAGAAGCGCAATTTTGCAAATTACAGGTTTGTGCAGATAACTATCACCACGTGACTATCACAAGTAATCTACTTATCTTGTTAAATCATGAGGAATGATGGAAAATTCAGCTACCTTGTTAACAACTACAACATAGGAAAATATTTAGAAGAAATACTGAGTTGGAGCTCACAGGAAAATCTTCAAAGGAGGAAGTCGCTGTATTCTTTCTGGATCTTAATAAGTACACAGTGGACACAGAAAAGGAAGAGGAAGCCGGGCATGGTGGCACACGCCTTTAATCCTAGCACTTGGGAGGCAGAGACAGGCGGTTCTTTGTGATTTCAAGGCCAGCCTGGTCTGCAGAGTGAGTTCCAGGACAGCTGGGGCTAAAGGGAGACCCTGTCTCAAAAAGACCAAAAAAAAAAAAAAAAAAAAAAGAGAAAAGGAAGAGGAGGAGGAGGAGGGCGGCCGAGGCCTCTCTGCACGGCCACACTGACCATATCAATATAATCCTTTTAAGATTTTTTTTTTTTCCAGTATTCTATTCCAGAACTTGTTACTTGGCCTAATTTCTGCATTCCAGCCCCGAATCTCACCTTCTTCCTATTGCTAAATGCTGGTTCTTTGCTGGGGGCACAGTTTTTTTTTTCCCTCTGCCTATCCGCATTCCAGAACTTTTGTGTTTTTGTTGTCTCCTCCCCCTCCCCCTCCCCCTCCATCTCCCCCTCCCCCTCCTCCTCCATACTGGAAAAAAAAAAAATCAGGATTACATGGCCAGTGTCGGAAAGGTGTGCAGACAGGCATAGAGATGTGCACAGGCTCGGCTCCTCGGAAGGAAGGGAAGCAGCAGACTGCCTTTGGTTTAGTCCTGCTTTCATAAAGGGTCATCAATATGCCTGTATGTAAGGCACTGGGATCTACTAATGGATTCATGAAAAAGGAAGTTATATAAATTTAAATTTGGATTGTCATTGCTCTAGTTTCTTTTTAATTGCTGTGACAAACACTCTGACCGGTACCAACTTGGGAAGGAAGGGTGTATTTATCTTACATCTCCTCTGTCAACAGTCCATGACTTAGTGATCCCAAGGTAGGAACTCAGGGCAGGAGCTCAGAGGCTGGAGCTGAAGCACAGCCCGTGGAGGAGGGCTGCTCACTGGCTGCTCCTCTGGCTCCTGCTCAGCCTGCCTTCTTACACAGTAGAAAACAGCCTGCCCACGGGTGGCACTGCCTCCCACTCAACAATCAAGAAACCCCACAGACATGACCACAGGCCAGTGCAACGGAGGCAGCTTTCCAAGTGAGGCTCCCTCAACCCAGGCCTGTCACGTTGAAACAAGCTATCCAGCACAGTTGTGTACAATGAATTAATTTTTTTTTATTTTTTTTTATTTTTATTTCTGTATGTGTATGAATGTACTGTCTGCATGCAAGTCTGTGCACCCGTGTCGTGCAAAGCCTGCGGAGGTCAGAAGAGGGTGTCGGATTCCCCTGGAACTGGAGTTCTCCTGGAATTGGAGTTTCAGAAGGTTCTCGGCCGCCATGTGGGTGCTGGGGATCGAACCCGGGTCCTCTGCAAGAGCGGTCGGCGCTCTTAACCGCTAGGCCATCTCTCCAGCCCCCAATGAATTAATTTTTAAATAAATAGAATTATCGCTGGGCGTAGTGGCACATGCCATTAATCCCAGTACTGAGGAGGCAGAGGCAGGCGTGAGTTCAAGGCCAGCCTGGTCTAATTAATAGCGAGCTCCAGGCCTGCTGGAACTAAAAAGGAGACCCTATCTCGAAAAGACAATAATAAATAAATAAATAAATAAATAATCTTCACTATTCAATACATATTATAGCATTATGTATGAAAAACAATTTGAAGGGGTCAGAGAGATAGCTCAGGGGTTAAGAGCACTGACTGCTCTCGCAAAGGACCCAGGTCTGATTCCCAGCACCCACATGGCAGCTAAGAACCCTTCGTAAGTCAGTTCCCAGGGATGGACCTGACACCATTTAATGACCTCCCAAGGCATTGCACAACACGGGTCCACTTATACAAGCAGGCAATACATTCATACATGCAAAACAAAAATAAAATATAAAAGTTTGCTAGATGTAAAAATTTAAAATATAGATGTCTGTTTAGGCCTTTCTTCAACTTTGAGCTGAAATGGAGTATCCATGGCTTCCTTCAACTCCTAAGAGGCTCTGGATATGAAAAGTATAGCTTATAAATTTGAAGAAATGGGGAATTAAATTTGACTGGAACCAAGTTTTATTTAGAGCTGGAACAGACATGAAGTGACGCAGATTTGCCAGACTGTAGTATGGAAGGCCTAGGTTAGAGAACCAGGTCTGTTTTACTAGCTGTGAGACCCTGAAGAAGCCACTTAACTTCTCTGAGGTTTTCCTTTTATGTAAAATACAGGTGGGGGCAGGGCAAAAGTAAATAAATGAAATAAAATGCAGATAGTGTTCAACCCTGGGCTTGATTTTTGTCAGCAAGTGTTGTTGTAAGTGCTGTGTTCAGAGAGACCAAGGCGTTTCTGAATACAGAATGTTTATTCATGCTAGCACCTGGCTTTGTGAAATAATTCTCACTCCCATATATGGTTACATACATCCTGATTGGGTACTCAGTGCTCTAAAGTCATGACAGGCAGAACTATGTGCATGTATTCCACCACAGTCCAGGCTGCATTCCTCACACCACATTCCCCCCTTTGATGTTCGAACCCTCTTCAGGGTCAAAGAGCATTGGTTTAGGTGTTTTATATGTTTCTTTTTTTTTAGTTTATTTCTATTATTTTATGTGTATGAATGTATTGCCTGCATCCCTATAAGGGCACTTGTGTCATGCAATGCCCAAAGAGTTCAGAAGAGGGTGTTGGATCCCTCAGAACTGGAGTTAAGAATGGTTGTTAGGAGGGCTGGAGAGATGGCTCAGCGGTTAAGAGCACCAACTGCTCTTGCAGAGGACCTGGGTTCAATTCCCAGCACCCACATGGCAGCTAAGAACCATCTTTAACTCCAGTTCCAGGGGAATCCAACACCCTCTTCTGACCTCCATGGCATTGCACAACATGAGTGCACCAACCTACATGCAGACAGTATACTCATACACATAAAAAAATAATAAATAAAAAAATTTGTTTTGAGGGTGTCAGATTCCCCTGGAACTGGAGTTCTCCTGGAATTGGAGTTACAGACTGTTCTCAGCCGCCATGTGGGCGCTGGAGACCGAACCCTGGTCCTCTGCAAGAGCAGTCAGTAACCCCAACCGCTAGGCCATCTCTCCAGCCCTAAAAAATTTTTAATAAAAAAGAATGGTTGTTAGCTGTCATATGGATGCTGGGAATCAAACTTGGGTCTTCTGCAAGAGCATCCAGTGCTCTTAACCACTGAGCCATCTCTCCAGCCCTGGGATTTTTTGGGGGGGAGGGAACAGGGTCTCCCTGTAGCCCTGGCCTGGAACTCACTATGTAGACCAGGCTGGCCTTTAGCTCACAGAGATCTCGTATGTGTTTCTTAATATGTCAATTACAATTAACATATCAAGAAACAAATTAAAAACCCAGGCATGGTGGTACACACACTTTTTTTTTTTGGTCTTTTCGAGACAGGGTCTCCTTGTAGCCCCAGTTGTCCTGGAACTCACTCTGTAGACCAGGCTGGCCTTGAACTCAAAAAGAACTGCCTGCCTCTGCCTCCTGAGTGCTAGGATTAAAGGCCTGCACCACCACACCTGGCTGGTGGCACACACTTTTTTTTTTTTTTTT
>VZQC01003457.1:2628400-2639558 GCA_009823505.1 Rhizomys pruinosus | reverse complement strand
GGTTAAGAGCGACACGCTCTTGCAGAGGACCCTGGTTCGATTCCCCAGCCCACATGGCGGCCGAGAACCTTCTGAACTCCATTCCAGGGAACTCCAGTTCAGGATCACACCCTCTTCTGACCTCCCAGGCAATGTAGACACGGAGTGCACCACTTGCATGCAGACAGTACATTCATACACATAAAAATTAATAATAAATAATTTTTTGGTCTTTTCGAGACAGGGTCTCCCTGTAGTCCCAGCTGTCCTGGAACTCACTCTGTAGACCAGGCTGGGCTTGAACTCACAAAGATCCGCCTGCCTCTGCCTCCCAAGTGCTAGGATTAAAGGCGTGCGCCACCACGCCCGGCTTATCTTAGTCTTTAACTACTGAGCTATCACTCCAGCCTTCATCTTCTGTGTGTGTGTGTGTGTGTGTGTGTGTGTGTAAGTGACAAGGTCTTCCCATCGCCCCAGCTAGCCTAGAACTCTCTATGTAGAGCAGGCTGGCCTCAATCACAGAGATCTGCCTGTCTCTGCTTGCCTGAGTATTGGGATTAGAGAGGAGGCCAGCACAGCATGTCAATTTTTGATAATTTTCTTGCTATATTTGGCCAGCTGTTAGTTACAAAGTGTAATTTTAGTATTCTTTTTTCAAGAGTTTTTTATTTTTTGTTTTTATTTTATTCCTGTATCTCTGGGACAGGTTTCATGGACAGCTATAGGCAACCTTGGTCCTGTCCTTTGCCAAGAGGGTGCAGAGCTTGCAGGTGAGAGCAGAGAAGTAGCCCAAACAGAGGCCCCACTGTGCCTCACGTGCCCGCCGCACCCACAGCAAACCTATTGTTGGACATAGCCTCTGATTCTTGGGGCCTTTGCCTGCTCACTGCAGTAACGAAGGTAGCCTTGCTCACCATGCCCCAACCAAGCCACAGACACCATGCAGTCCTGCCTCCTCTTCTGCCTTGCCTAGACCCCCTTCAGGTAGTGTGCTCATTCAGCACAGCCCACAGGAGCTCAAGAATAGCAACTCAGCAGAACAAAAGTGGATCTTCCCGGGAAGGCCAGAGTTAATCCTCTGTCACTCTGATCCCAGTCCCCTCTCCCCCCCACCACTGGCAGCCATTAGGTTCTGGCACAGGTGAAGCTTTGGCCCCAAGTCCTCCAGCCTCCCTGCCTGACCATTGCTCCTCCTCCCAGTGCATCTGCGCTCCACACTGCCTTTCTGCCCTCAGACACCTCATGGAGAGGGAAAAAAAAAGGAAACCTGGCATGGTCACTTTTTTCCTTCCCTGTGTGTGTGTGTGTGTATGTGTGTGTTATAATATATATATATGTATATACCTAGTGTCCTGAAGTCACTGTGGAACTGCATTTACATCTCATTCCTGTTAGATTATTCATGCAGTTCCAAGACTTTGGAAGTGGATTGGGTCTCCCTTCCATCCACTGGGGTGGGCTCCAAAACTAAATTACCAAACTGAACTAAAACCAAGCCTAACCAAGTTCTTTCCAGTGGGTACCACCACACCCAGCAAGAATCATCTTTTTTTCTCTTAACATTTTTAATTGAACTTTTGTGATTTTAATATAATATAATTTGATGATATTTAGATACCTTTCCCTATTCAGATCTCCCTTTATTACCTTTTGGCTCAATTTAATATATTTGTGTGTGTGTGTGTGTGTGTGTGTGTGTGTGTGTTGTGTAATAAGGCCTATAGAGTCTAATTTGTATCCCCAAATGTCCTTCAGTGTGCGTCCATCCACTGATTAACCTACCAAGAGCCCTGTTCTTTTTTTTTTTGGTCTTTTTGAGACAGGGTCTCCCTGTAGCCCCAGCTGTCCTGAAGAGCCCTGTTCTTGAAGAGACTAAGACCCAGCCTTTTCTAGCCTCTATGAGTTCCCCTTTACAGTTCAGTTTCTTTGTCTCCCATATACAGTAATACACATTTATGCACTGGTTTATGACAGGCAAACTTGTGTACGTGCATTCAGGCACAGACCATCCTCCATTCCTTTTTCTTTGCTCTAGGGGCAGCCATGGGGATTCCTACCACAAGAGGAAAAGTAGAGCAGATACTAGTTACAGTAACAAGTCTTGTGACACAGTACTCCCTTCCATTCTTGACTTGTTATCCAGCCTCTTCTATAATATTTCAAATAGCAAGAAATTATTACTTCATTACGTGGGGGCAATACACATGAACCTCAGCAGACCAATGGTGGAAACCATGTTGCTAGCTGCATGAACTTGGGAAACTTATTTAATGTCATCCAACTCTTTCTTCATACCAGTTGGGAATAATAAAGGCTACCTAATTTGATGAGAATAGTAAGAATTAAAGAGACTCTTGCTGGGCATGGTGGCACATGCCTTTAAACACAGCACTCTGGAGATCTGGAGACACATGCAGGCAGATCTCTGTGAGTTTGAGGCCCTCCTAGTCTACATAGTGAGTTCCAGGACAGCCAGAGCTACAGAAAGACCCTGTCTAAAAAAAGAAAACCTAAAGAGACTCTGTATCCAAAGAACCTACGTTAGTAGTTTTCAAACTTAGCTGCACATTGGATTTACCTGGAATTTTTTAAATATATTTTGTTTTTAGAAGAGTTTTAGATTCATAGAAAATTGGACAAAAAGTATGGAGAATAAGGTAAGTCCAGTCTGGTGTACTTAGTGAGTTTCTGGCAAGCCAAGGCTAAGTACAGAGAGATCCCATGTGCATCCTACCTGCATGCAAGCATGTAAGTTCTTACCTTCTATACATCTGTTACAATTCATGACAATTCATGATTGTACACTGACATGATATTACCCCAAATCTATAGTTTACATGAGAGTTCAGTCTATGAATTGGGATAAATGTAATCAGTTTTCATGAGAGTTCAATCTATGAATTGGGATAAATGTAATCACATATACTCAGCTTTTTTCAATATTTTATTTATTATTTTTATTTATTTATTTATTTATTTTTTGGTCTTTTCAAGACAGGGTCTCCCTGTAGCCCCAGCTGTCCTGGAACTCACTCTGTAGACCAGGCTGGCCTTGAACTCACAAAAATCCGCCTGCTTCTGCCTCCCAAGTGGTAGGATTAAAGGCTTGCGCCACCACACCCAGCTATTATTTTATATGTCACTGTACTACCTGCATGTACATAAAAGCACCGATGTTATGAAATGCCCTTGGAGATCAGAAGATAGCATAGGATTCCCCTGGAACTGGAGTTATGGACAGTTGTTAGCTGCCATAACTCCAGTTCCACTGTGGGTGCTGGGAATCAAACCCAGGTCCTCTCCATGAGAAACCAGTGCTCTTAACCTCTGAGCCATCTCTCCAGCCCCACCTGTCTATCCTTTTAAGATTATTTTATTTAGAAAAGGACTCACTGCTGGGCGTGGTGGCGCACACCTTTAATCCTAGCACTTGGGAGGCAGAGGCAGGCAGATCTTTGTGAGTTCAAGGCCAGCCTGGTCTACAGAGTGAGTTCCAGGAAAGCCAGGGCTACAGGGAGACCCTGTCTCGAAAAGACCAAAAAAGAAAAAGAAAAAGAAAAGGACTCACCGTGTAGCCTTGGCTGGCCCTGAACTTGCTAGATAGACTAGGCTGGCCTCAAAATCACAGAGATGCACCTGCCTCTGCCTCCTGAGTGCTGGGGATTAAAGGCGTGTGCTACCATACTGAGATTACTGGCTTTTTTTTTTTAATTTTTTTTTTATTAATTATATTTATTTCCGTATGTGTATGAATGTACTGTCTGCATGCAGGTCTGTGAACCCGTGTCGTGCAATGCCGCGGAGGTCAGAAGAGGGTCTCAGATTCCCCTGGAACTGGAGTTCTCCTGGAATTGGAGTTTCAGACGGTTCTCGGCCGCCATGTGGGTGCTGGGGATCGAACCCGGGTCCTCTGTAAGAGCGGTCGGCGCTCTTAACCACTAGGCCATCTCTCCAGCCCCGATTACTGGCTTTTTAAATATGTCCATTTGTGTGTCTCTGTGGAGGGGGAGGATATGTCCACATAAGTCCAGTTGCCCAGGGAGGCCAGAAGAGGGTGTCTTACACCCTGGAGTGAGAGTTGCAGGCAGTTGTGGACACCCAGTATGGGTGCTGGTGACTGAATTCAGGCCCTCTGCAAGAACAGTAGGAGCTCTCAATCACTGAAACCATCTCACCAGCTCTTCTTTTTTTATTTATTTTATTTTATTTTATTTTATTTATTTTATTTTATTTTATTTTAAGACAGGGTTTTACTGTGTAGAGCAGGCTAGCTTCAAACTTTCAGCAGTCCTCCTGCCTCTGACTTCCCAGTGCTAGGATTCTAGGCCTGAGCCACCATGCCTATATCAGCTTATATAATAGATAGAACAGTTTCACTATGCTAAAAATCTGGGCTCTGCCTTTTAGTCTCTCTTCCCACAGGCTTGTTAAGCACTGATCTCTTTCTGTCTATAGTTCTGCCTTTTAAAAAATATATATTTGGTGCTAGCTTCGGCAGCACATATACTAAAATTGGAACGATACAGAGAAGATTAGCATGGCCCCTGTGCAAGGATGACACGCAAATTCGTGAAGCGTTCCATATTTTTCTGATCTGAATTGGAAAATGATGTATGAAATGCACAAAGCATCAATAAAAATTAAATTAAAAAATATATATATATATTTGGAATCATACAGTACCTAGGCCCTTAGACAAGGTTCCTTCATTCAACACATGTGTTTAAGGAGCCTCCATGTCTTTTCATGGCTTGAAAGGTCAGTTTTTTCTTTTGGGTTTTGTTTTTGTATTGGATTTTTTAATTGAACTTTTGCAATTCATATGATATAATTTGATGGTCCTCTCCCCTCTCCACACCTCCCCATATTGCCTCCCACCCAATTTAATATATAGACATTTTAAATATATAATAATATATTTTTTGTTTACTATTTTTTTTGTCTTTTTAAGACAGGCTCTCCCTATAGCCCTAGCTGGCCTTGAACTCACAGAGATAGACCTGCCTCTGCCTCCCGAGTGCTAGGATTAAAGGTGTGCACCACCAAGCCAACTTTAAGACGGTTCTCAGCCGCCATGTGGGTGCTGGGAATTGAACCCGGGTCCTCTGCAAGAGCAGTCGGCGCTCTTAACCACTGAGCCATCTTTCCAGCCCCCAATAAAGAATACTTTTTAAATATATAAAATAAGGCCTATACAATCTAATTTGTGTCTCATCCACTGGAGCTTGGTTAGTCTACCAAGAATCCCATGCTTAGCCAGGTGCTGGGATTAAAGGTGTGCAGAGGCCTAGGAAGTGGAACTTAAATTCAATTAAGGAGTGATTGGTAGACAAAAAAAAAAAAAAAAAGAAAAAAGCCAGGCATGGTGGCTCATGGCTTTAATCCTAGCACTTGGGAGGCAGAGGCAGTGAGTCTGTGAGTTCAAGGCCATCCTGGTCTACAAAGTGAGTTCAGGCCAGCTGGGACTGTAAGGAGACCTGTCTCAAAAAGACAAAAAAAAAAAAAAAAGAATCCCATGCTTGAATAAAACTGTCTCTGTCCCTCCCAGGAGCCATCTGATGCCACAATTGTTGAGTTAGAAACGCCACTCTACCAAAGAATCTCTCAAGAGGCCAAAAACTGTGGAGGAAAAGCTTTAATAAAAGAACATTACATCGGGGCTGGAGAGATGGCTCAGTGGTTAAGAGCATTGACTGCTCTTGCAGAGGACCTGGATTCAATTCCCATCACCCACATGGCAGCTAAGAACCATCTTTAACTCCAGTTCCAGGGGAATCCGACGCCCTCTTCTGACCTCCACAGCATTGTACGACACGGGTGCACCAACCTACATGCAGACAGTACACTCATACACATAAAAATTAATAAATAACAACAATAATAAACAACAACAAAAGACCATTACATCAAGGAAAAAGTACAGAACACAACACAGAGACAGTGATGCCGAGCACACTCCCATGGGATTGGAGGGCAGCGGCCTAAGGTCCAATCCTCTCCCACTTTTATTCCCAGTTAGGGGATTTCCACTGCAGTTATGGTGACCCTTTCTCTGATTGGTGGGGCCTTGGTGGTTGTGGACCAGGCAGTCTTTCATTGGATCAGTCCACCTGATCTGGATTCCCTCTGTTCTTATCTATAGAGCATTTAACAGCAAGAAGGGACCTAGCTTGAGCCATCTCCAGTTTGGCAGTCAGCTAACAAGATGGCTACTAAGGTACATTCCTTTATAGGGCCTGGGTGGGAACTCAGGTAAGGGGAAGAGGTCATAACATTGACAGCCTCTAGAGGAAGTGGACACCTGTGTGTGCCTTGGAATTCTGGGAAACTCAGACCTAACATTCCAGTCTTTTGATTATAAGGGAATGGGACACTGTTCTCTCTTCTGTATCTGCTTCAGAGCTGATGAGGGACGAAGTCTTGAGGGAACAGGTGTCAGGCTGGAGGGTTAGCAAAATAAATAAATAAATAAATAAATAAATAAATAATCCCATGCTTGAACAAAACTGTCTCTGTCCCCTTCCAGGAGCCATCTGATGCTACAGTTTCTTTAGGTAGCCTGGCTAGAGATGTCCACCAGTGCAACAGTGGAAAAAATATTTTGGAAGTCACCATTCACTTTATTTATTTATTTTTTGTCTTTTTGAGACAGGGTCTCCCTGTAGCTCTGGGTGGCCTGGAACTCACTCTGTAGACCAAGCTGGCCTTGAACTCACAGAGATCCACATCCCTCTGCCTCCCAAGTGCTAGGATTACAGCCATGTGCCACCATGCCATGGGAAAGGTGAAGGATAATTCCACACCAAGCTCTACCAACCCTGTGGGAGGTTCATACAGTAGGATCCCCCTGGGGATGGCCCAGGACACAGATCTTAGAGGATCAATTTCAGACATATTCAAAGAAATCAAAGAATATAAAGAACAAGTCAGAGAACTTAGGAGAGAGAATTAAAAACTCAAGAAGGACCTAGAGAGAGAGAATGACAAACTTCGGAAGGAAGTGGAAACACTGAAAAGATCCCATGTTGAAAAAGAAAAGGAAACCAACCAGTGAAGCAAAAAGCTACAGGAAGAGATTGAGAAGCTCCAAAAGGAAGTGGAAACACTAAAGAAATCACAAGATGAAATGAAAAAGGAAATCAAACACTTATCCAATCAAGAGGAAAGGAACTGAAAAAGCCTCAGAAGTAGATTGGGGGAAGCAGAACAAAGAATATCAGACCTGGAAGATAACACAGAACAACTAAAAACCTCAAGTAAAGATTATGAAAAATTTTTAAATACACAAAAGTGGAACACCCAGGAATTGTGGGACACTATGAAAAGATCAAACCTCTGCATCATAGGAATAGAGGAAGGAGAAGAATCCCAAGAGAATGGTATTGATCAGATCTTCAACAGAATAATAGATGAAAATTTCCCCAAACTAAAAAAAGACAAACCCATACAAATAGAAGCACATAGAACTCAAACAGACAAGATCAGAAAAGAAACTCTCCACGTCATATCATAGTTAAAACACTAGATGCCCAAAACAAACACAAAATTCTGAAAGCCACAAGAGAAAAACAACAAGTTACATATAAGGGGAAACCATCAGAATTACAACTGACTTCTCAGTGCAAACTATAAAAGCAAGAAGAATGTGGAGCAAAGCATTCCCAATGTTAAAGGACTATAGATGCCAACCCAGGTTACTATACCCAGCAAAAATGTTGATTATAGTTGAAGGACAGAGAAAAATCTCCATGACATAAACAGGATGAAAGACTACATGTCTGGAAAACCAACCCTTCCGAGAATACTTGAAGCAATTCAAAGGACAGAAGAAAGGAGCAACTATCCCTAGACACCTAGAAAGAGAAATTAATAAAAGCATAACTACAGAAGTAGAAACCTAGACCAAAAATCCAAATGAATAATAAGGCGAAAGGAAGCAACACAAATCTCTCAGTTATAACCTTAAATATTAATGGACTAAACTCCCCAATCAAAAGACATAGACTGGAAGATTGGATTAGGAAACAGAACCCATCAATATGCTGTCTACAAGAAACATATCTTTGGCTGCTGCACGTCAGGCCACTCCGGGGTGGGGGTCTGCGCTCTTGACCAGCAGTGTGCTGGACTCTGCTGCCACCAGCCCCAGCCCCATTGTGTGTTTTCTTCAAAATATGGCAAAGGTTCAGGTGAACAATGTAGTGGTGCTGGATAACCCGTCGCCTTTCTACAACTCGTTCCAGTTCAAGATCACCTTCTAGTGCATTGAGGACCTGTCTGAAGACTTGGAATGGAAAATTATCTATGTGGGGTCTGCAGAAAGTGAAGAATACAATCAAGTTTTAGACTCTGTTTTAGTGGGCCCTGTTCCTGCAGGAGGCATATGTTTGTATTTCAGGCTGATGCACCTAACCCAGGACTCATTCCAGATGCAGATGCAGTAGGTGTAACAGTTGTGCTAATTGTACCTATCGAGGTCAAGAATTTATTAGAGTTGGCTATTATGTAAATAATGCATAGACTGAAACAGAATTAAGGGAAAATCCACCAGTAAAGCCAGACTTTTCTAAGCTTCAAAGGAACATTTTGGCATCTAATCCCAGAATCACAAGATTCCACATTAATTGGGAAGATAACACAGAAAAACTGGAAGATGCAGAGAGCAGTAATCCAAATCTACAGTCCCTCCTTTCAACAGATGCATTGCCTTCAGCATCAAAGGGATGGTCCAAGTCAGAAAACTCAATGTCATGTTAGAATCCCACATGGGGGCTGGAGAGATAGCCTAGCGGTTAAGAGCACCGACGCTCTTGCAGAGGACCCGGGTTCGATCTCCAGCACCCACATGGTGGCTAAGAACCGTCTGTAACTCCAATTCCAGGAGAACTCCAGTTCCAGGGGAATCCGAGACCCTCTTCTAACCTCCGCAACATTGCACGACACGGGTGCACAGACCTGCATGCAGACAGTACATTCATACACATACAAAAATAAATAAATAAAAAATTAAAAAAAAAAATCCCACATGGACTGCATGTGACCACCTGGCATCCCATTCAAATTAAGCTATTAAAAATGGAACTATTTCCCTGAAGGTCCGTAAGTACATAGTCAAGACACAATGTGAAGAATTTGTTTAAAAACATCCTGTAGGGAGGGCTGGAGAGATGGCCTAGCGGTTAAGAGCGCCGACCGCTCTTACAGAGGACCCAGGTTCCATCCCCAGCACCCACATGGTGGCCGAGAACCGTCTGAAACTCCAATTCCAGGAGAACTCCAGTTCCAGGGGAATCCGAGACCGTCTTCTGACCTCCGCAGCATTGCACGACATGGGTGCACAAACTTGCATGCAGACAGTACATTCATACACATACAGAAATAAATAAAATTAATAAAAAAAAACGATCCTGGTAGGAAATTTATAAGAAAACCAGTATTTGAGCAAATTGTGGAATATAAATACAACTATTTTTAAGTAATTTTTTCTCTAATGTGTTATTTTATTTGTTCTTGAAACTAATCTGATTAAGGAATATATACTATTTTCTTCTTCTTTATATGTAATTAAGCACTTATAAAAAGAAAAATATGAGTCATTAGAACAAGATGTGAAGGTGTTTTAGCCTCTTGGACAATAATATTTTACTGGCCTTTGAAAAAACAAATACTTTTCCTGTGAAGACATATGGTGTAGTTTTTTTTTAATTTTTATTTATGTGTATGAATGTACTGTCTGCATGTAGGTCTGTGCACCTGTGTTGTGTAATGCTGCAGAGGTCAGAAGAGGGTGTTGGAGTCCCCCTGGAACTGGAGTTAAAGACAGTTCTCAGCTGCCATGTGGGTGCTGGGGATCGAACCAGGTCCTCTGCAAGAGCAATGTGCACTTCTAACTGCTAGGCCATCTCTCCAGCCCCATGGTGTAGTTTTTTTTTTTTTTTAATTTTTTTTTTTAAACAAGAACAACTTTTTTTTTTTTATTAATTTTATTTATTTCTGAATGTGTATGAATGTACTGTCTGCATGCAAGTTTGTGCACCCGTGTCGTGCAATGCCGCGGAGGTCAGAAGAGGGTCTCAGATTCCCCTGGAACTGGAGTTCTCCTGGAACTGGAGTCTCAGACCGTTCTCGGCCGCCATGTGGGTGCTGGGGATCGAACCCGGGTCCTCTGCAAGAGCGGTCGGCGCTCTTAACCGCTAGGCGACCTCTCCAGCCCCCATGGTGTAGTTTTAATTTAAGGAGCAAACCCATTCATCAGTTAAAAAGGTATCTTTAAAAGGGGAATTTGAAGTCAATTTTGCACTACCAAGAATTTTAGATTCAGTTTTTGCAGGCCACCCAAAGCATCTTGTAGCAACTCATGTTGTACCAGGTAGTATTTGAGTTGGTTTCTATAATACAAATGCCACTAGCTGTTGGAAGCCCTCTGACTACTGTTTGTTTCCATAAGTCTAAGGCATCAGAATCCATGATTATAAATCATTATTGTCCAGATTGATTTTAGCATAGCAAGAGCAAATACATTCTGTAAAGTTTATGAGATTATAATGGCTCAAATCTCCTTATCGTCCTTATAGAAATACTATGAACTTCATGAATTGTCTATGGTTGACACTATTGCTATGAAAACAGTAATTTGCTATAAAAACAGTGCTTTATCCTAACATGTGGTTACTGTTTTGGAAGTCTCACTTTCATACCTACAATACCCTTCCCCACATTCTCTGACACTCATCAAGATGGTATTATCCAGGCCTATTTGTTATTTATTTATTTATATATTATCAAATCTAGATCCGTGTCCCCCCCCCATCCCCCACCCCACCACAGCTCATGAATTCTGTATCCAGGCCTATTTGTAACGGACATATTCTAGACAGCATTTCTAGGTAACACCTTTTTTTTTGAAAAGCAGTCTTGGGGGGCTGGAGCGATGGCCTAGCGGTTAAGAGCGCAGACCGCTCTTGCAGAGGACCCAGGTTCGATCCCCAGCACCCACATGGCGGCCAAGAGCCGTCTGAAACTCCAATTCCAGGAGAACTCCAGTTCCAGGGGAGTCTGACACCCTCTTCTGACCTCCGCGGCATTGCACGACACGGGTGCACAGACCTGCATGCAGACAGTACATTCATACACATACAGAAATAAATAAAATTAAAAAAAAAAAAAAGAAAGAAAAGCA
>VZQC01003457.1:2548710-2592616 GCA_009823505.1 Rhizomys pruinosus | reverse complement strand
AAAAAAAAAAAAAAAAAAAAAAAAAAAAAAAAAAAAAAAAAAAAAAAAAAAAAAAAAAAAAAAAAAAAAAAGCTGTGTCAATAGAGTAAGGGTTTCTGGGGAGAAGGAGAGGAAACAGAAGGTGATGCAACAACGTTCTTTTACCCATTCCATGCCAGACCACACGAGGATGGGGCCACACGCTCCGGAGGTAATCTAACCCTCAGACACAAGGAGAGGACATGGAGTACCCAAAGCCACACACTTCCTTAAGGATCTTTCTATTTTTTTTTTATTAATTTTATTTATTTCTGTATATGTATGAATGTACTGTCTGCATGCAAGTCTGTGCACCTGTGTCCTGCAATGCCGCGGAGGTCAGAAGAGGGTGTCGGATTCCCCTGGAACTGGAGTTCTCCTGGAATTGGAGTTTCAGAGGGCTCTCGGCCGGCCGCCATGTGGGTGCTGGAGATCGAACCCGGGTCCTCTGCAAGAGCGTCGGCGCTCCTAACCGCTAGGTCATCTCTCCAGCCCCCAGGATCTTTCTAAATGCCTACTCTAGTTCTGCAACTGGAACTGCTCATTAACTTTTGGATTTCCTTTTTCTCTTCTCTCTCCTACCCTTTCCTCCCCTTCTCCCCTCCCTCACTTCCTTTTTTCTTTCTTTCTTTTTTTTTGAGATGGGATCTCAGGTCTTGAACTCTCTATAAAGCTGAAGATGGCCTTGAATTCCTGATCTTCTTGCCTCTATTTCCCAAGTACTGGAATTACAGGTGACTGATGCTTGGATTGGATTTCATGAAATGCTTTGAGTATAGAAAACTTTTCTGTTCATTGAAGACATATGAATTATTATCATTAATAATTAATACTATTACTTTCCTTTTTAAAAATATTTTATTCTTTTTTTGGGGTCCAGGTGTGGTGGCACATGCCTTTAATCCCAGCACTTGGGAGGCAGACGCAGTAGGATCTCTGTGAGTTCATGGCCAGCCTGGCCTACTTAGTGAGTTCCAGGACACCTGGAGACAGGGAGACCCTAACTCAAAAAGACCAAAAAAAACTTTGTTTTTATTTTTATTTTATGAGTACCTGCACATGTGAAGGTACTCATTGCCCTCAGAAATTAGAAGAGGGCATCAGATCCCCTGAAAGTGGAGTTATAGATGATTGTTAGCTGCTGGCCTGGAACTCACAAAGGTCTGCCTGTCTCTGCCTTCCAGAGTGCTGCGATTCAAGGCTTTCGCCACCACACCGGCCTGTTACTTTCTTTTTAATTCTGCTATATGGGGCTGGAGAGATAGCCGAGTGGTTAAGAGCACTGACTGCTCTTGCAGAGGACCCGGGTTCAATCCCCAGCACCCACATGGCGGCTAAGAACCGTCTATAACTCCAATTCCAGGAGAACTCCAGTTCCAGGGGAATCCGACACCCTCTTCTGACCTCCACGGCATTGCCCGACATGGGTGCACAAACCTACAAGCAGACTGTACATTCATATACATACAAAATAAATTAAAAAAAAGAAAAAAATTAATTCTTCTATATTTAACTTTTGTGATAGAATGTGACTTGGATGTAATATTTCCATTAATAAGTATTACTAGCTTTACAAGGCTTGCTTAGGGGTTGTTCCTCAATACTTTACTTTGTTAAAAGAAAAAAGTCTCTGTGGGGAATTCCTCCTATTAAACGATTTCAACTTAACTTTCTAGAAGACTCCTATGTGCAAAATTGACTACAAGAAATGGAAATTTTTTTAATTTATTTTTTATGTGTATGAATGTACTGTCTGCATGTAGGTCTGTGCACCCATGTCGTGCAATGCCGCGGTGGTCAGAGAGGGTGTTGTATTCCCCTGGAACTGGAGTTAAAGATGGTTCTCAGCTGCCATTTGGGTGCTGGGAATCGAACCTGGGTCCTCTGCAAGAGCAGTCGGTGCTCTCAATGGCTAGGCCAGCTCTCCAGCCCCAAGAAATGGAAATTAAAAAAATTTAGATGAGGCTGTGGGGCCTCATTTGGTGGTACACCCTTTAATCCCAGCACTCAGGAAGCAGAGGCAGGTGGATCTCTGTGAGTTCAAGGGCAGCTGGGACTACAAGGAGACCCTGTCTCAAAAAAACCAAAACAAAATAAAACAAGAAAAAAAAAGATGAAACAAGCCATTTAAACAAAAAAAATTATTTTAAACATTAAGGTTTTATCACAGAACACTTTAGTGACAAAAAGTTTCTTTTGGCCTCCTGAGGAACCCACCTTGATTACTAAATACTTAAGAGTAGGTTACATAAGGTCTTATAACAAATGTTCTAGTAATCTAATAAAATAAGCCAAAGATGGAGAGGGGAGATGGTTCAGTGGGTACATCAGTGCTGTGATGAAGTAGTTCCCTGCCTTTAGCATTAGAAGGAAAGTCCCCTGAAGCTACTGAGGTTAACCTCAGTACTTTAACTAAACTAACTGATATTCTGAATTAGCAGTAAGAAATAGAAGGGATATTGGAAGATCTTTGCTGTCTTGATTTTCACCTTGATTAACTATATATTGTTTTATGTATATATTTATATATACATTTATCTTTATATTCATGGGATACATAAGTGTCAGTCCAAAACCAATTTTCTCTTGCCTCCAGTGAACATGAATATGATTTACAACTGTTATTTTCAGAGGAAACTTCTGAGATTGTATCTGAATTACTTTTTTCTTAGGGCTGCCTGATCTCATATGAATAGTATGGTGTGTATGTGCATGTGTGTGTTTGTTTGTGTGTGTGTGTGTGTGTGTGTGTGTGTGTGTGTGAAGTCCTTATTCACTGAAATAGAAAATTAGGCCGGGGTGGGGTGTAAAAAGATAGCTCGGTGGTTAAGATCACTTGTTCTTGCAGAGGACCTGGGTTCAGGTCCTACCATACACCATATGGTAGCTATGTGTGTCTAGTTGTGGGACTGTACTATTCTTCATCTGGTTCAAAAGAAGCTTCTTTGGGGTTGGAGAGATGGCTCAGCCCTTAAGAGCACTGACTGCTCTTGCAGTGGGACCCAGGTTTGATTCCCAGCACCCACATGATAGATAAGAACCATCTTAGGCCGGCGTGGTGGCGCACACCTTTAATCCTAGCACTTGGGAGGCAGAGGCAGGTGGATCTTTGTGAGTTCAATGCCAGCCTGGTCTACAGAGTGAGTTCCAGGACAGCTGGGGCTACAGGGAGACCCTGTCTCGAAAAGACCAAAAAAAAAAAAAGAACTATTTTAGGCTAGGCATGGTGGTGCATGCCTTTAATCCAAAAAAAAAAGCGGGCGTGGTGGCACACACCTTTAATCCTAGCACTTGGGAGGCAGAGGCAGGTGGATCTTTGTGAGTTCAAGGCCAGCCTGGTCTACATAGCAAGCTCCAGGGCAGTTGGGACTAAAAGGAGACTCTGTCTCAAAAAGACCGAAAGAAAAAAAAAAAAAAGCTTGAGTGGCGTCTGGGATATTTATTTGTCTGAAAATATAAGGATACCTATTTTGCAGTTAGTAAGATGTTACCTTAGCCTAGGGATGTAACAACCTTGGGAATTCCTCTAAGATCTATGACCTTTCCATCTGTGTGCATCTGGCTATGTCTACAGTACCACACATGAGTTTCCTCCTGCTGAGTGGGCTATAAATTCAAACAGTTAGCCATTAATTGCCCCCAAGATAAAAGTGTCACTACTGCACTCATGTCATATGCTGTGCTGGACATTGATGTGGATATTTGGTCTTTTTTTATTTTATTTATTTTTTATGTGTATGAATGTACCGTCTGCATATAGGTCTGTGCACCCGTGTCATGCAATGCCTCGGAGTTCAGAAGAGGGTGTTGGATTCCCCTGGAACTGGAGTTAAAGATGGTTCTCAGCTGCCATGTGGGTGCTGGGAATCGAACCCAGGTCCTCTGCAAGAGCAGTCGGTGCTCTCAACCGCTAGGCCATCTCTCCAGCCCAATATTTGGTCTTAAAGCTGGTGTTGGACTATTGATTGCTGGTCTCCCTTAAAAGATGTGGAGGGAGGGCTAAACAGGGAAGGGGAGAGAGAAGAGATAAATAACGCCTAGCTAGGGTAAAAAGCTTAAGGGAATAATATCAATCTAACATTGTATTGACAAATTACACATACAATATCTCTATATGAGTCCATGTGCAAATCTGAAGGCTACATAACATATAAAGAAATAGTACCAGACAAGAGAAACTTTCCTTGGAGTTGTTGGCCAGGGTAGTTCAAAAGACTCCCCAAATTACAAAGGCTAGTACCACAGCCCTTGATTGCCTCGCAGAACCTGGAGGTGAGGGGCTATTGCCGAACACAGGACGTACTTTCCAGACTGGAATTGGAACAATGGAGCTGGAACTGACCAGGAAGCCACCTCCCCAGAAGGCCAGTGTCATAGCTTTGGAGAGCATAACACAAACCTCCTCCTTATTATTATTATTTTTAATATGGAACACTTCACAAATTTGCATGTCATCCTTGCACAAGGGCCATGCTAATCTCTGTATCTTTCCAATTTTAGTCTATGTGCTGCCGAGGCGAGCACGAACCTCCTTAATTTTAAGAATGGAAATACTGCTGTGAGTGGTGGCCCGGGCCTTTAATCCCAGCACTTGGAAGGCAGGAGCAGGAGGATCTTTTTGAGACTAAATGTCTCAGACTTTAAGATGGAGGCCAGCCTGGTCTAATAGTGAATTTCAGGCCAGTAGGAGCTGCATAGTGTGACCCTGTCTTAAGAAAAACAAACAAAAAACAGAATGAAAAACTGAAGCTCAGAAGAAAATTGAGCCTTATCTGCGCTGACAGGACATTCTTCCACCTCAGGATCACATAGTACGGGGTCTACATGGGCTTGTCATTTGCTGTTGAAATTCCTTTGAGCATCTTGGGGACAACTTTCACTTTCCAACTGATAATAGGGAAGCAGCTGCTGGGCTTTTCTGCCTCCATTGGTCGTTTTAGCCATCATTATGACATTAGGACACAACTGAGAAACAGAAACCACTATTACTTCTGTAACTCTAGTTAAAGAAAACTAGAGTTTCGGGGCTGGAGAGATGGCCTAGCGGTTAAGAGCACCAACTGCTCTTGCAGAGGACCTGGGTTCAATCCCCAGCACCCACATGGTGGCTAAGAACTGTCTGGAACTCCAGTTCCAGGGGAATCAGAGACCCTCTTCTGACCTCCGAGGCATTTCGCGACACGGGTGCACAAACCTACATGCAGACAGTACACTCATACACATATGAAATAAATAAAATTTTAAAAAATTTAATAATAAAAAAAGAAAACCAGAGTTTCAAGCTATGTCTATAGTGAAAAAAAAACAAAAAACAAAAAAAACAAAAACAAAACCGGAGTGGAACGCAGTTAAAGGCATTAAGACAGGTTTTATTCAGGAACTCTCATGCCAGGCCTTGGGGATCTTGGTACAGTATGGTGCTCAATTCCAAGTGCATCAAAGGCAAGCACGGAGTTATCACTAAGAACCAGGATAGGTAGGGGCTGTTGGGTAGAAACTCACTAAGAGGAAAGGATTGTAGCTAAACTAACTCAACAGATTCTTGCTTGTGGCAGGCCAGGCAGGTTGGATATCGTGGGGGCTGGTGGCGAATGGGATCAAAGGCGTGCACCAACATGCCTGGCTGTGGGTTGTGATTTTTTTTTTTTTTTTTTGGTCTTTTTTGAGACAGGGTCCCCCTGTAGCCCCAGCTGTCCTGAAACTCACTCTGTAGACCAGGCTGGCCTTGAACTCACAGAGATCCACCTGCCTCTGCCTCCTGAGTGCTGGGATTAAAGGTGTGCACCACCACGCCCAGCTGGGTTGTGATTTTTTTAAAAAGTAATTCATTCTGGGCCTTTAATCCCAGAATTTGGGAGGCAGAGTCAGACGGATCTCTGTGAGTTCAAGGCCAGCGTGGTCTACATAGTGAGTTCCAGGTCATGTGGGTCTACAGGGAGACTCTGTCTCAAAAGAATAAATAGGAATTCTGCTTTTAAATAAATCACATTTGTGTGTGTGTGTGTGTGTGTGTGAGATGTGTGTGTGTGTGTGATGTGTGTATGTTGCTGGTGAGCATAGCCAGGGCCTCATGTGTGGGTCTCCCTAAAAATGAGAAGGGCACAATGATCAATCAGCTGGAAGTGGTGGTGCATGCCTTTATGTGGCAGGCAGAACTCTGTGAGTTCAAGGTCAACCCAGTCTACATAACAAGTTCCAGGCCAGTCAGGACTACACAGTGAGACATGGTCTCAAAAACAAAATTATGGGTTGGAGAGATGACTCAGCGGTTAAGAGCACCGACTGCTCTAGCAGAGGATCTGGGTTCAATTCCCAGCACCCACATGGAGGCTAAGAACCATCTTTAAGCTGGGCGTGGTGGCACACACCTTTGGTCCTAGCACTCAGAAGGCAGAGGCAGGCAGATCTCTGAGTTCAAGGCTAGCCTGGTCTACAGAGTGAGTTCCAGGCCAGCTGGGGCTATAGGGAGATCCTGTCTCAAAAGACATCAAAACAAAACAAAACAACAAAAAACCCCCCACCAAAATTATACCTAGTGGGATGGGGTGGAGCAGGGCAGGGTGGGGCAGGGTAGGGCAGGCCTAGAGACCTGGCTCAGCGGTTAAGAGCATTGATTACTCTTTTGCAGAGGACAGGGGTTGGATTCCCAGCACCCACATAACAGCTAACAACCATCACACTCTTCAGACTTCTGCGGGCATTGCATGAAATGGGTGCACTTATATACATACAGGTAAAATATAAAAAAATTTTATCTACTCCCAAACCATGTAATCAGGATAGAACACAGTGAAATATTTAAATAATTTCTGCTTGTTGCTAAGCTAAACCTTACCTTTGTCCTGATCAATTGCTGTAATTTAGAAAGGCTGTTGGGCCAGCCGTGGTAGCCCATGCCTTTAATCCCAGCACTCAGGAGGCTGAGGCAGGTGGATCTCTGTGAGTTCAAATCTATCCTGGTCTACATAGTGAGTTCCAGGACAGCTGGAGCTACAGGGAGACCCCTGTCTCAAAAAGACAAAAAAAAAAAAATAAAAAGGCTGTTGAAGGTGTACTTTCAGACTAATTAGGCCAAATCACCTACTAAAGAGGGAAAAAAAATCCTGGAACATTTGGAAACACTGAAAACTATATTCCCTATCCAAGCCCTTGTACTTTACCCTGGTACCAGCCTACTGTGCTAAGGTTTGTGTTTGCAGTAAGAATACCACATACCTAGTTAGGTGTGGTGGCACACACTTTTAATCCCAACATTCAGGAGGCAGAAACAGGTGGGTCTCTGTGGGTTCCCAGCCAGCTTGGTCTACATAGTGATTTCCAGGCTAGCTATGGGTACATAGTGAGACCCTGTCTAAAAAAACACATAATAGCTGGGCATGGTGGCGCACACCTTTAATCCTAGCACTTGGGAGGCAGAGGCAGGTGGATCTTTGTGAGTTCAAGGCCAGCCTGGTCTACAGAGTGAGTTCCAGGACAGCTGGGGCTACAGGGAGACCCTGTCTCAACACTAAAAACAAGTGAAATATAATAACTTTATTATAATAAATGTTAACTCCAGTTGAGAAACTTTACTGAATATGAATGCACTTAATATTTGTTCCCTTTGCTTAGAGACAATACAAAACATTGTTCTCCAAGACTGTGATTTCAGTATAAGAAGACTATCAGATATGAATATAAAATCATAAAGGTTTGAACAAAATATGCAAGCACAGATCATGAGCCTTTAGCTTTGTCTTGTGGTTACAAGGAAGCATAGATGAAACATCTAATAAACTTATACTTGGTAGTTGCATAAAATATGAGCAAAGCCAAAGAATCATTTTATAGTGGTACTGTGAGGTGTTTTGATTTCCATTAATTAAGAACTGAGGGGTGTGTGTATGTGTGTGTGTGTCTGTGTCTGTGTCTGTCTCTGTGTGTGAATTTAATGGGTGCACAGAGGCTTAAACATAGAATAATTTAAAAGGCAGATGGGTTTGCTCCTCAAGGGAAACCAGTGAAGCATTTTTTTCATGTGATCAACTTGACAATATTTCATAGAGTTGAATCACACTCGGTGGCAATTTATAGCCTGGGGCCTAGGGCCCTGTGGTGTTTGAATGGGAAATGTTCCCTGTAGCTTCATGTATTTGATAAAATTTCCCCAGTTAATGGTGCTGATTATGATTAAGGATAAGGAGGTATAGACTTGCTGGAGGAAGTGTATCTCTTGGGTCACTTTTGGGGAGTTTATAGCTCTCTCTCTCTCTCTCTCTCTCTCTCTCTCTCTCTCTCTCTGTCTCTCCTCTCTGCTTTGTGTTTGCTGTTGAAGATGTGATCTCCCAACTTCCTATAATCAAAGGCATGTCTTCAGCTCTTTACCCTGCCATGATGGACTCTTAAGCCTCTTATTTCTATAATTTTCCTTCTGTCCTGGTTTTTATCACAGTGACAGAAAAGTAACTAAGGCATTTCCAACTAGGGGCTGGGCTGTGCACTTCAATGATGCAGGGAAGATGGATGGAACCAGAAGATTTGTGGAATTAAGTTCGGAGAAGAGAAGATGAGCAGTTCACTATAACCTGCATTATCCTGGAAGCACCGTGCCATGTACATGATGTAGCATTGCATCGTTTTAGTTTATAAGAGAAAAAACTCTTAGATATGTTACATATATCACATAATAAATAATAAAACAAACAGAATAACACTGTATGTCCTGTTACTGCTGATTAATCACATTCCAAACCCACTTTTGATCATATTTTGGTGCTTCAATATGTGTGTATATATGTTTGAAATACTGTAGATTGAACTCAGGGCCTTACACATGCTAGGTAAGTTCTGAACCACTGAGGTACATTCAGAGCCTTNAAAAAAGCCGGGCATGGTGGCGCATGCCTTTAATCCTAGCACTTGGGAGGCAGAGGCAGGCGGATCTTTGTGAGTTCAAGGCCAGCCTGGTCTACAGAGCGAGTTCCAGGCCAGCTGGGGCTACAGGGAGACCCTGTCTCAAAAAGACCAAAAAAAAAAAAAATATGTCGAGTTACAGAAGCTCTTAGATTTGCTACTTGGTTCCTTAAATAGCTGGTGTTAATCTCCCCCTTTGACTTTGCCCATGAGGTCCCATCACTTTCAGTAACATGGGGGCATGTTTGGGTTGAGCTGTTGGACGAGTGCCAGAGAAGGAGCCAATTGGGCTAAACTGATTCTGTGAGGTAAGATTTGAAGGAGCAGTTGACTTAAGCAGAAAGCCAACATGAAATCAGGCAAAAAGAAAATGAACAAGGTAATTATGAAGTTTGCTTCTAAATTCAGTCTAAACCTGCAAGCTGCATGTCTTTCCGTCAACCCAGGGCCAGCTGGCAGCTCCTAGCTCCTTGTGGTGTGATAAATCTGCTCATCACTGAGTTCAGCTGTTCTTCCCTTGATTCGGTCACCCAAGGATCTTTTTCCTGAAGGTCATGTCAATAGGACTACAGATTCAATGGTCAGTGCTACAGCTGATGCCCACTCTCCTTGTCTGTTTTTGTCTTTTCAGGCCTTTATTAGATAGCTTATTTCGTGTGTTCTCATGCTGGAAGAAATCTATATCTGGGATGCTAAAAGCCTTATTGCCAAGCCAATTTTGAATGTAGTCTGAACTATGGAAGAAGCCTACACCGGGATGATGGCCAAGAAGCCAGTCCATTGTAGACGGAGCTTCAAAGGTCCCTGGCTCCCTTGCAAGGATGTTGGCGGCCTCAACATTTGCTACAAACTCAAGAGGCAATTGGTTTTGAATTTCTTTTGTGCTGGAAAACTCAAGGACGCCTCTCGCCCAAATGTTGCATTCTCAGCCTGACCCTCCTGTGAAAGGCTAGGAATGGTGTCCTACAGCAGGCTCAGGTGAGTCAGAGCTCAGGAGGCAGCATGCCTCTCCAAGCTGTTTGCATAGAACCACCAAACTCCCTTCCTGTGACTCAGGGCACTCTCAGTGACATGCAGCATGCCTCCAAAAGCTCCTTAGGCCCATATTAGACCCACAACAATGAGAGCCAGAAAGATGTCTGTCTACCGATGCTAGCTTTGCTGGGACTGGTAAGTTTCCTGAGACACAGAACTTTTCAGTGCTAAAACTAGGAATCCTAGGTAAACAGGAATAATGGGTCATATTGCATTCAGCCCTTCTGTGGAGAAGAAACTATAGGCAAGAGGCTTGCTTGCCCAGGCTAGCACAATTTGTCAGAGATAGATTTAGGATTAGAACCCAGAGCTTACAGTGTGAGGGTTTAGTGTTCTTTTTGATGCTGGAAAGTTCTTTCATTCCACAGGACATTATATAGAGCAGTTGTTCATGGTTCTGTGATGGCTATTTTTTGAATCCAAGGGACATGTTTTCCACAGATACACTCATTCCTAATTAGCAATGGATCTCACTTGGGTAATCATGAATCAATTGTGAGGTCAGGATTGTGTTTCTGGACTCTGAACAAAATAGTATGAACAGGGATCAGGAAGCTTAGTGAATAATAACAGGAGTAGGTAAGTAAACAGGATTGTGCAAAGACGAAGAGACTAAGCAACCCTGCAGCAAAAAACACAAATAGGTGTGAGGTATAAACATTGAAGAGACAGAAGTATTATTTTCCTGTTCTTGGAGGGGAAAAATGGTAGACAGAAAAGCATTATAGTTCTTTAGACAAGGGAAGAAAGGTAACCATGGCAACACCCCCATGTGGTAATGACCACGTAAGAAAAAAAATGGTATGACCTGACATTCACGCACGTGTGTTTTGCGGGGTCTGCGAAGGGACCCAGCAGTATTCTCTGTCCTTCTAGATCTGAGATTTGCTGTTTCCCTTGCCAGTTTTCTCCCTTGGACGTTAATTTCTCATAAAGTAGCATGATTTCCTAGGGCTCATTAGTTTGTTATGCAGAGATCTTTATGATCCCTTAGCTGAGCACTGCTGTGTTCTCTTCAATGCTGCCTGCTGCCTGCTCCCCTGAAGAGGCACCATGCTGTGTGGAAGGCATTAACAAGGTAGATTAAAACTGGACGATGACTGTCAGAAACAAGGGGACAGGAAGAAATCTTTTATAGTGCTTTTGCGCTGAGTTCTTTATTTGGGGTGAAGCCCAAGGACATGGTGCATCTAAAGGGAGTGGTAGAAACAAAATGGAAGTGACTAAGGTGTTTTGACACTTGCTTTGGGTGTTACCACTGAAGTGGAAGTCAGGTATCTACCTTTCTATTCCACCACACCTTTTCCTGCTAGTAATCAGAAACAGGTTACCTGTTCTTCTAATCTCTAAAAATGCAGGTGAACAGAGGCTAAGTTGACCTACTTTGCAAATACTTGTGTGGTGTCAATTAGCAGACTTACTGAGGCATCTTTTCTGCTGGGAGCTGACTTTAGGAGAACCTTAAAGAGTAGAGTTGTGAGCTGGGCCTGTGATCCCAGGGCTTGGAGGGTGGGAGGTAGAAGGGTCAGGAGTCAAGATCATCCTCAGCTACATAGCAAGTTCGAGGCTGACTAGGGCTACATCAGACTTTTTCTACCAACAAAAATCATGAACCTGTGGCTACCCATCAGATGCAAGCAGGGTCTAGGGGATAGCTCAGTAGTAGAGCACTTCCTTGCCTAGTATGTACCAGGCCCTGAGCTGGATCCCTTACACTGGGGAAAAGTTGAGGGGAGCAGGGAAGATGGGTGATGAGTGGTGGGTAAAGATGCAGCAACTTACCTCCACATGCTGAGTCACAGTGTTGAAAATGTTGGGGCTGGAGAGGTGGCTCAGCGGCTAAGAGTGCCCACTGCTCTTGCAGAGGACCCAGGTTCGATCCCCAGCACCCACATGGCGGCTAAGAACCGTCTGTAACTCCAATTCCAGGGGAATCCGACACTCTCTTCTGACCTCCACGGCATTGCACGACACAGGTGCACAGAGCTACATGCAGACAGTACATTCGTACACATAAAAATAAATAAAATAAAAAAACCACAACTATTTAAAATGTATTTTATTGGCTGGGGATGGTGGCATACGTCTTTAATCCCAGTACTCAGAAGGCAGAGGCAGGTGGATCTCTGTGAGTTCAAGGCCAGCCTGGTCTACATAGTGAGTTCTAGGCTAGCTGGGACTACAGGGAGACCATGAATCAAAAAAAAAAAAAAGAGAGAAAAAAATTATTTTTTGTGTGTGTATGTATGTATGTATGTATGTAAATGTACCTGTGTCATGCAGTGCCTACAGAGGCCAGAAGAGGGTGTGGGATTCCCTGGAACTGGAGTTAAGGATGGGTGCTGGGATCCAAACCTGGGTCCTTTGCAAAAGCAGCCAGTTCTCTTAGTCACCAACCCAACTTTCCAGTCCCAAATCACTATTTTAAATGAAAATTTTTTTGTGGCGGTGTTTTTGAGACACAGTCTCACTGTAGCCCCAGCTGGCCCAGAACTCACTCTGTAGACCAGGCTGGCCTTGAACTCACAGAGATCCACCTAGCCCTCCCAAGGGCTAGGATTAAAGGCATGCATCACCATGCCCAGCTTTTTTTGGACTTTTTGAGACAGGGTCTCCCTGTAGCCCTAGCTGGCCTGGAACTTACTCTATAGACCAGGCTGGCCTTGAACTCACAGAGATCTGCCTGCCTCTGCCTCTTGAGTGCTGGGATTAAAGGCGTGCATCACCACACCCAACATAACCTGGTCTTTTAACTTCTTTGTAACTGACTCCTTTTTGAAACATCTGAGATATAAATCTGTTTAAATTTTCTACAATTGCCCTTATAAATAGTCACAGAGTCACAAATGACCTGACTATAAATAACAAAATGGGATGCGGAGATAGCTCAGTGGTAGAACACTTGCCAGCATGCAGTGCAGTTAGGTTCCATCCCAAGCACCACACACCAATGGTAAACCAAATCAAACAACTAAACAACCAACAGGAAAAACCAACAGAAGGCTAGCAAAGTGGTTTACAGGCAAAAGCACTTGCCACAGAAGCCTGACAACTTGAGCTCAATCCCTGGAACCCACATAAATGTGGAAGGACGAGAGCAACCACAAAGGTGTCTGTCCCCTCCATATATGTGCTGTGCCAGGCATGCACCCCCCACTCACACACACACATCAATAACTAAATTAAAAATTCATGTTACCACATAGTCCTGAAGGGTAGAAGTTCAAAACAATGCCCATCTTCTCTCTTTGTATGGGTCTTTGTGTGTGCACGTGTGTATTGGTACATGTAGCTAGCTATGTATGGTAGCCAGAAATTGATGTTGAGTGTCTTTCTTAGTTGCTCTCCTTATTTTGGGGGATAGGGACTCTAACCGAACCTTGGAACTCAGATTTGCTAGAGTGACTAGCCAGAATGCTCCAGGAACCCTCCCAGCTCTGATCGCCAACACTAGTATTACAGACTTGCGCCACCTTTCTGGCTGTTGTGGGGATACTGGGAACCAGAACTCAGATCCTCACACTTTCATGACAGGCACTTTACCCACTGAGACATCTCCCACCCTCTTCTCCAGGTCTTCATGTAGTGTTATTTTATTACAAGGGATTGAGCCAGATCAGATTAAGGACCACTCTCCTCCAGTATGATGCCACCTCAACTGTGTACATCTGCAACAACTCTACTTCCAAATTAGATCACATTCTGGGGTACTGAGGGGGTAAGGAGGTTAGAACTTCAACCTGTCCCCTCCAGAGACACAAATTCACACATTATACCACTTTCAAAAATGTAGCTGGCTGTGAGGAGCTGAAGAGAGAGCTCAGTGTTTAAGAGCACTGGTTCTTACAGAAGATCCAGATTTGAATCCTAGTACCTACATGGTAGCTAACAACTATTCCAGGGGATCTGATGCTGTCTTCTGTCCTCCGTAGGAACTGCATGCCATGGGTGCACTCACTTACATGCAGGCATAATACTCATACACATAAAATAATTACAAAAATTTAGCCAACCATGGTGGTTGATGTCTTTAATCCCAGCACTCAGAGGCAGAGGCAGGCAGATCTTTGTGAATTCCAGCCCAGCCAAGGCTAAATAGTGAAATCTGTCCTTAAAAAAAATTATTATAGGGGCCGGAGAGATAGCCTAGTGGTTAAGAGCACCAACTGCTCTTGCAGAGGACCCAAATGGCGGGTAAGAACCGTCTGTAACTCCAATTCCAGGAGAACTCCAGTTCCAGGGGAATCCGACACCCTCTTCTGACCTCTGAACCATTGTACAACATAGGTGCACAAACCTACATGCAGACAGTACGTCCATACACATACAAAAATAAATTTAAAAAATTATTATAAAAAATTATTATAGCAGGGCATGGTGGTGCACACCTTTGATCCCACCCAGCACTTGGGAGGCAGAGGCAGGCAGATCTCTGTGAGTTCAAGGCCAGCCTGGTCTACATAGTGAGCCCCAGGCCAGCTGGGACTAAGGGAGACCCTGTCTCAAAAAGACCAAAAAAATTATATTTATTTTTTGTTTGTGTGAGTATGCACATGCCATAGTATTCATGCAGAAGTCAGAGGACAACTTGTGGAAGTTGGTTCTTTTCTACCATTTGTGTCCCAGGGGTCAAACTTGGGTCATCAAGCACTGTAACCTTTCTGAGCCATCTTGCTTGCCCATAATTTACTCTCTTCACGTGCACTCTTCAGTTGCACACAATCTCCTGTGAGAATGAAAACCATCCTCAGCAATCAGAGTATTGACGTCCCAGAAACAGCCGGGATCACTCTACGGATGCACAGTTATTGTGAAGGCCCCAGAGGGATGCTGTGGAGGGACTTTAGTCACAGCAATGTAAACCCAGTCCCCTAGGAAAGAAAAAGAGGCTCTGTGTTAACAAATGTTGGGGAACAGAATGTCACTGGCTACTGTTCACACTACCTTAGACATGTTCAGAACACAGCGAAGGGCATTATGCTGGGCTTCCGGCAAGACAAGGCCCAAGCATGGTGACTTTCCTACTGCTGAGGTCATTCAGAACAGGCCTCTCGATTTCATTGACGGGGCCTAGGCTTCCTTGCTGAAATGTGGGGACCCCTGCCAAAGCTGATCCACTTACAGCTGCTGTTGGACCACTGATTGCTGCTCTCCCTCTACTAAGGGAGTGTGTAGTGCTCTCCAAAGCTGTGAGAGCCAGCCTTCAGGAGAGGTGGCTTCCTGGTCATGAACTATTCTTTTTTTCTTTTTTTTTCCCAGCTGGCCTGGAGCTTATTATGTAGACCAGGTCAGTCTTGAACTCAGAGATCCACCTGCTCTTCCTCCCAAGTGCTGGGATCAAAGGTGTATGCCACCATACCTGGCTGAACTATTCCTTTTTTCTCTTTTTTTCCCCTTAATTTTTTATTGAGCTTTCGTGCATTTCATACAGTATTTTCTCTCTCTTTTTTTAAACATTTAAAAGAAAACCATATCGTTATTTTAACATTTAAAAGAAAACCACATTCCTACAGCTTTCCCAGGCTTGGTGACCCAATAAGTTACACACACATGCGTGTAGCACTCGAAGTCCACAGCACAGTTGATCACTGGGGAAGCAAGGTCACGTGGCAACTTCCCCCAGGTGAGACTCAACTCATCTCCTACAAGGGCATCTTATCCAGCATCGGCTGTGGGGGCGGCTGCCGGAAAACAGGCCTCCAATTAAAGTATAGTTTCTGGGGGGCCAGGCAAAGCCACATGTGCTAAGAGGCTTTCTGCATAGCAAGGTTGAGCTGCCCGTGCAGCACGGTAGTTGAGGGCGGCCATGACAGCTCGGAGGTCCGAGGTCCCAGTGGCATGTTCCCGAAAGTGGTGCGGTGCTCCTCACGCAGGATTTCCTAAGATGATTTGCTTTTTTGGCCCGTCAATGGCTTTGATGAATTTGCTGTGACCCAGGGGTGTTCCAGGACTTCTGCTAGTGTTAGCCTCTGGCTTGCATTATGCTTGAACAGTCTTGAAATGAAGTCCCTGGCTCCCTCTGTCACAAAGTCAGGGAATGTGAATTCAACCCATGATATCCTTCTGTATGTCTCCTGGTGCGTCTGCGCTTCAAACGAGGGCATTCCAACAGGGAGCTGGGAGCAGAGGACGCCCAGGCTCAGAGGTCCACCTTCTCATCATGCATGCGGCCTTCAGTCATCTCCAGGGTGCCACACAGCGCAGTTCGCCTGGAAGATGATGCATGCACAGACCACCCGAAGTCTGCAATCTTCAGCTCTCCATTTGACCCAAGAAGCGGGTTCTCAGGCTTAATGTCTCTATGGATGACTCTCTTTGAATGACAGTAAAACAGCATTCGCCAACTCGGTGATATATGTGGCTGTTCTCTGCTCATCAAACTTGGAGTGTTTCTGGAGCTCTCTGTACTGTGCCGAGGGGTGCATATTCTAGCATAAGATACACTCTGGCGGCATCATGGAAATAGACATACAGCCTGAGAATATTAGGGTGCCGCGGGTGGGACTGGATCTCAACTTCCCTCCACACCTGCTTTCTCCAGCTGGGATTAAGCAACACCTTCAGGGCCAGGATGAACTTGGCTCTGCTTCTCCCCTGCTGAATAAATGTTCCCAAACTTTCCTTTACCCAGAGGGCGGCCAATGTCAAAAATCTTTTGAGTCTTCAGTTTTCTGTTTGGATGCTCGCTCCTTTTCAGGATCTCCGGAGGCTGCAGGCTGCTGGCTCTTCTGAGTGTTACTCCGCGGGGAGACAGCCGACTACTGCTTGGGCACCGGCTTCTGACTGGAGAAGAGCTTCTATGCTCGTGAAGGGCCCTGGTGGGAGGCATTGGAAGGACACAGGATGCGCTGGGCTTGGCCACTGCTTGCAGATCCCGTTTCTGAGAAGGAAACTGCTGGGTCACCAGAATGCGTTTTAGACCATCACCAAAGGAAGTGGAAACCTCAAGAGGCCCCGGAACACAGTTCTCCTTAGATCTGTCCATGTCGTCTCCGAGCGCTCCCGAGAGCTGAGCCGTTACAATTCCATACAGTATTTCTTAATCAAGGTAAAACTATTCCTTTTTTTTTTTTTTAATAAATACCATCCCCCCAATTTTTTTTTTTTAATTTTGTGACAGGGTCTCCCTGTAGCCAGAGCTAGCCTTGAACTCACTAGGCAGACCAAGCTGGCCTCAATCTCACATTCACCTGCCTCTGCCTCCTGGTGCTGGTATTGGTGCTAAAGGCCTGTACCTAGATGCCCAGCTTTATCCTTGTTTTTAACTATTGTGCTATTTTTTCATTTTTTATTTATTTATTTATTTATTTATTTATTTATTTATTTATTTATTTATTTATTTATTTGAGTGTACTGCCCACATGAAGGTCTGTGCACCCATGTTGTGCAATGCCGCAGAGGTCAGAAGAGGGTGTTTGATTCCCCTGGAACTGGAGGAGTTAAGGACGGTTCTCAGCAGCCATGTGGGTGCTGGGGATCGAACCCCGGTCCTCTGCAAGAGCAGTCAGCATTCTCAACTGCTAGGCCATCTCTCCAGCCCCTGGTTTATTTTTTATTTTTTTAAGGGATTCACAATATAAGAGCACAGTTGTTTTCAGATCACATTAATGTTGCTCAGTTTGCCATATAATTAGGTAATTGGTGCTAGCATCCACAGATGAGAGATACCATTCATTGTTTGTTTTTCTGGGATTCTGTTACTTCACTTAGCATGATATCTTCAAGCTCCATCCATTTACCTGCAAAGTTCATGATGTCATCTTTCTTTACTGCTGCATAGAACTCCATTGCATATATGTACCACATTTTCTCTATCCACTCATCAGTTGAGGGGCACTTGGGTTGGTTCCAACTCTTTGCTATTGTGAAGAAAGCTGCAATAAACATGGCTGTGCATGTATCTCTATGGTGGGGTGAGTCTTTGGGTACATACCCAGGAGTGGTATGGCTGGGTCAGGTAGCAAGCTTATCCTGAATCTTCCAAGGGTTCTCCACACTGAGTTCATAGTGGCTGTATGAGTTTACATTCCCACCAGCAGTGGATGAGTGCTCCCCTTTCCCCACAACCTCTCCAGCACTTGGTATCATTTATTTTCTTGATCCTAGCCAGTCTTATTGGAGTGAGATGATATCTTAAGATGGTTTTAATTTGCATTTCATTAATTATTAGCAACGTTGAACACTTTTTAAGGTGTTTGTCAGCCATCTCTAATTCCTCACTTGTGAAGTCTCTGTTCAGCTCTTTGCTCCATCTTTTTTTTTTTTTTTTTTTAATTTTATTTATTTCTTGTATGTGTGTATGAATGTACCTTCTGCATGCAAAGTTTTGCTGCACCCGTGTCGTGCAACGCCTGGAGGTCAGAAGAAGGTTCGGATTCCCTGGAACTGGAGTTCTCCCTGGAATTGGATTGTTTAGACGGTTCTCGGCCGCCATGTGGGTGCTGGGGATCGAGCCGGAGCTTGTAAGGTCCTGTCGCTCTTAACCGCTAGGCATACTCTAGCCAGCCCCAATCTTTGCTCCATCTTTTGAGTGATTCATTTGTTTTCTTTCTTCTTTGTTTTTTGAGTAGCTTGTATACTCTGGAAATTAATGCTTTGTCAGATGTATCTGCTGTGAAGGTTTCCTCCCACTCTGTGGGTCTTCTCCTCACTTCCTTTATTGCTTCCTTTGATGTACAGAAGCTTTTGAGTTTAATGAGGTCCCATTTGTCAATTGTCGACCTTATTTCTTGTGCAGCTGCTGTCTGATTTAGGAAGTCTTTTCCTACACCTATGTCTTGTAGTCTGCTGCCAACTTTTTCTTCTATCACTTTCAGAGTTTTGGGTTTCATGTTGAGGTCTTTGATCCATCTGGAGTTGGCTTTTTGTACAGGGTGAGAGGTAGGGGTTTAATTTCATTCTTCTACAAGTGGTGATCCAGTTTTGCCAAGACCATTTGCTGAAGATGCTGTCTTTTTTCCATTGTGTCTTCTTGGCCCCCTTGTCAAATATGAGGTGGCAGAAATTCTATGTGCTTTATTGCACTGTGGTCTGATAGAATGCATGATTTTTTCAATCTTTTTGTATTTGTTGAGGTTTTTTTCTGTGTCCAAGTTTGTGACCCAAACTTTTCCTGTGAGACACGCACCCTCTCGCATTTATAAAATGCCCTCCCCATGTTTGCAAGATACCCCCTTTGCAATTCAGTGATTGCAATTTGGTGGTTGCCATTCGGTGAGTAGACCCCACATGGTCAACGATCCCCTGGTGTTTATGAGATGCCCTTTCTGCAGTTCCGGTGAGGAGACCCCTTTTTGTTTTATGTGCTTATAGCTACTCGAGGGTGAGCAGGCAGCCCCCTTCCCTTCACTTTCAATTTGTTTGTTGTCCTGTTTGTTCATTGCTAGGGAGGTACATACTGCTGTGCCGTGCTGTGCCGAATAGCACTGGGTGCTCTACCTCTTGATTTGTCCCAGCAAGTCTGCATAAGAGCTGATCCACAGGGGCTGGAGAGATGGCCTAGCGGTTAAGAGTGTCGACCACACTTACAGAGGACCGGGTTCGATCCCCAGCACCCACATGGCAGCCGAGAACCGTCTGCAACTCCAATTCCAGGAGAACTCCAGTTCCAGGGGAATCCGACACCCTCTTCTGACCTCCAAGGCATTGCACGACACAGGTGCACAAACTTGCATGCAGACAATACATTCATACACATACAGAAATAAATAAAAATTAAAAAAAAAAACTTATAAAAAAAAAGAGCTGATCCACTCAGGACTTGGAACCAGGCCCTCTGTATATAAAGAGACCCTACTCCAGAGATACCATGCAGACATACAGCCAAGGGGATAACAGCCTTTGTTGGAAGTTTCCTGCTAAGCACAAGACACTTTTGGATCTGACACACACTCTTTGTCCTAGTTCTGTCCAGGCACTTGCCTGCCCACCCCCTTCCCTGCTGTCATGGGCAACCTCCTCGCCATAATTGTAAGCCTTTTAAAAGGCTCCTCAGCAGAGGACAATCTATGTGAACATAACTACAAAAACTCCAAAGAAAAACTGGCCTTTCCCTGTGTATCTAATTTCCAATCGAATGAGGGGAATTCCCCTCCTGCTCCCGACTCACCAAAACTACCCTCAGCTGCCCTGCTAGGCCACCACCCTCAGAGGGGGCCCAGGAAGCTCTCTCCCATGTTCCCCCTTTCCCTAGGCTCCCCCTCATCCCATTCCTCTCAGAACCTATTCCTTCACCCCTCAACTTGCATGCATTCCCTGTTAATGTGGGTGCCAATGCTGTCGCTCAGCCCTGGATCGCCACCCCCCTTTCTGACCTATCCCTTATTCATAAAGCAGCACAAGAAGCTGGTCACAATTCCCCTTATTTTGAACAGGTTCTTGCCCAATGGGCCATTAACCTTCAAGCATATTGTGATTGGTACACCTTGCTTAAGGCGGTCCTTGGCCCCGCAACATTCCTTCAATGGAAGGTGGTGTATGATGACATGGCAGAAGGTCAGGCCCACACTAACATACACTATAACATCCCCATAACCTTGCACATGCTTATCAATTGTGGTAACTTCACTGGACCTGTGAGCCAGTCCCTTATTGGTAGCCCTCAATACTTTGACCAAATTAAAGACATGGCCCTACAGAGCCTTAAGTCCTGCACTCCACAAAAGCCTGACTGTTATTTCCACAATTTGGTTCAACATGCAGGCAAACATTTTTCTGATTTTTCTCATCAGGGTCACTGTGGCTGTCAATCACCGCCCCCCCCCCGCCCCAGCTCTGCTAGAGATGGCCTGATCAAAGAGCTCCCCTGGGAAGGCATGAATTCTCACACGCACAACGCTGTTATCAGTGTGTAATGCAGACCTCTGTAAATGGGTCATTGCCAGCCGTGACTTTTTTTTAATTTTTATTTTTATTATGTGTATGAATGTACTGTCTGCATGCAGGTCTGTGCACCCGTGTCGTGCAATGCTGCGGAGGTCAGAAGAGGTGTTGGATTCCCCTGGAACTGGAGTTACAGTTCTGAGCCGCCATGTGGGTGCTGGGGATCGAACGTGGGTCCTCTGCAAGAGCAGTCGGCTCTTAACCACTAGGCCATCTCTCCAGCCTGCCACCTGTGACCTTAACCCTGCCTCAGCTCCTTTCGAGGCGCTCATTGCCTCTTTACATGGCTTTTTCCCATAACAAATGAGAACCTTCCAAGCTCCCTGTCTGTTGGAGATGTGGCAGAAAGGGTCACTTTGGGCGATCTTGCCCAAATAACTTCACCAAACACAAGACTCCCTTCCCCAAATGCAGAAAAGGCTTCCATTGGGCCAAAGATTGCAAGTTGGCTCCCGTTATATCCAACAGTCTTTAAACTTCAAATGGGGCAGCCCTCGGCCCCATTAGTTCCTTGAGGTTCTCATCCTCAGCCTTTCACCACTGTGCTATCCCCACAGCCCCCTTGGCCCCATTAGTAAGAGACAAAACCCCCCACATCCTTTGGACCCTGCCCATTTATGGCCACTCTCCACAAATGACCATTAAGCTCAATGGCACACCCATTAAGGGTATTGTGGACACTGGGGCCGATGTCACTATAATCAACTCCAATGATGTGGCCTCCTTGTCCACCTGGAGGTCCACATCCAGCCTGCCCATTATGGGCATTGGCAGCCAACAGTCCACCCAACAAACTGTGTGTGATGTCCTTTGGGAGGACTGTAGTGGTAATTCTGGCACCATTAGGCCCCTCGTTGCTGATGTTCCTCATACCCTTTGGGGGAGGGACATTCTGTTCAGTATGGGCACCAACCTTACAACCAACGATGGTGCCCTCTTCAAGGATGTTATTGCTGAAAACAAATGTGGATTTTGGGGGAGGAATAACTCCTTCTCTGCTCCAGACCACCACCCCCCATTCTAAGGGCCACTGCTCTCCTGACTCCTCCCCTCGAGTGGGATACCATGGACCCCTTCTGGGTTGAGCAGTGGCCTATCCTCAAACCTAAATGTCCATTCTTAAGTCCCTGGTAGATGAGCAGCTTACCTTAGGACATAATGAACCCTCCCTTAGCCCTTATAATACCCCTCTTTGTCCTTACAAAGAAATCTGGTAAATATAGACTCTTCCCAGACCTCAAGTTATTCTACATATGAAAAAGATGGGCAGGGCTGGAGAGATGGCTCAGCGGTTAAGAGCGCAGAATGCTCTTGCAGAGGACTCAGGTTTGATTCCCAGCACCCACATGGTGGCTAAGAACTGTCTTTAGGGGCTGGAAAGATGGCTTAGCAGTTAAGAGCACTGACTGCTCTTGCAGAGGACCCGGGTTCGATCTCCAGCACCCACATGGCGGCTGAGAACCGTCTGTAACTGCAATTCTAGGAGAACTCCAGTTCCAGGGGAATCGACACCCTCTTCTGACCTCTGCGGCATTGCACGACATGGGTGCACAGACCTACATGCAGATGGTACATTCGTACACATACAAAAAAACAAAAACAAAAACAAAAAACTGTCTTTAACTCCAGTTCCAGGGGAGTACAATGCCCTCTTCTGACCTCTGTGGCATTGCACACCACGGGTGCACCAACCTACATGCAGACAGTACACTCATACACATAAAAAATAATTAAGAGCCTTTAATCCTAGCACTCGGGAGGCATAGGTAGGCGGATCTTTGTGAGTTCAAAGCCAGCTTGGTCTACAGAGTGAGTTCCAGGACAGCTGGGGCTACAGGGAGACCTTCCTGTCTCAAAAAGACAAATAAATAAATAAATAAATAAATAAATAAATAAATAAATAAATATGTACTAACGTACATACCTTACATGGACGACATCCTCCTGGCCCACCCTTCTCCCTCTGAACTTAAAGTTCTCCGTGATTTAATTTCTTCTTTACAGTCCCTCAGCCTTCATATTTCGCCCAGCGAGGTACAACTTACACAGCCCTATCAGTTTCTAGGCTTCCACATCTCCAAATCTATGAAGCCCCTAACCCTCACATCCACCTCAAGGACAAGCACTCCCTTAATGATCTCCAAACACTCTGTGGCAATAGCAATTGGCTCAAGCCTTTTCTCCCAATACCCCCTGCCAGATTCGAAGCCGTTCTCCCTTTTAAAAGGAAAGTGATCCCCCTCTGAAGTAATTGATATCACTCCCCAGGCTAGGTCCTTAATCAGTGACATCAACAGCTGCCTGTTTGCCCTATTCACAGACCGTTTTCAACCCGATAAACCTGGGCTGTTCTTGTCCTGGGGACCGTAGTGTGTGTGTGGGGGGGGTCATCGGGGAAATTTGGCCAAACGGTCCTCTTTTCTGGCTTCACCCCTCACGAAGTGACCGCCACAAGATTACTCCCTTTGTTGACACCCTCCTCCTGCTTGTGTTCAAAGGTCGATCCTATTGCAACAGAACCTGATAGGATTATACTGCCACTTCCTATCTCTAAAATTAACTTCCTATGGAGAGAGAGAGTTCCCTATTTCAAGTCCTTATGTGGGGTTACTCTGGTATTATTGACAACCACTTTCCATGTGATAAGAGATTGCAGGTCCTTCCATTGCTTACTGTTGATTTCCAATCACACTCCTTCCCTAGATCCCAGCCCATCCCCCATGCTCCCACGGCTTTTACGGATGCCGACAAAAACAACTTCCGGTTTATTCTCCATTCCGACAAGGACCCTGTTTGCTTTCTCTGTCCCAATCCTGGATCTGTTCAACTTGGTGAGCTCCTTGCAATCACCAAGCCCTCTTCTCAGCACGAGACACCTTTTTTTTTTTTAAAGAGAGAGTAATTTTAGCCGGGCGTGGTGGCGCACGCCTTTGATCCTAGCACTTGGGAGGCAGAGGCAGGTGGATCTTTGTGAGTTCAAGGCCAGCCTGGTCTACAGAGTGAGTTCCAGGACAGCTGGGGCTACAGGGAGACCCTGTCTCGAAAAAGACCAAACAAACAAACAAACAAACAAAAAAACAACAAAAAAGTAATTTACAATTCTTTTTTATTTATTTATGTGTATGAATGTACTGTCTGCATGTAGGTCTGTGTACCCATGTCTTGCAACGCTGCGGAGGTCAGAAGAGGGTGTCGGATTCCCCTGGAACTGGAGTTCTCCTGGAATTGGAGTTTCAGATGGTTCTCGGCCGCCATGTGGGTGCTGGGGATTGAACCCGGGTCCTCGGTAAGAGCGGTCGGCACTCTTAACTGCTAGGCCATCTTTCCAGCCCCAGGAGACACCTCTTTGAATATTTTCTCTGACAGTCAATATGCAGTGCAGGCTCTCAAGTCCCTTCCTTTCTCCATCATAAGTGCCTCCAATTCCCCTTTGGATGTCACTCTGCTCGCTATCAAGGCTCTCCTTGAGCACTGTGCCTATCCTTGGTTCATTGAACACGTTCGCTCCTGCACAGGCCTGAAGGGTGCCATTGCTGAGGGCAATGATGGGGTCCATTCCCTTATCTGCCCATCAATTAACACAAGGCTGAGGCTCTGCTTGTATCTTTCCAGAATCCTCTGGGAAGCTGCTGTGGGTGCCTTGAAAAATGTTCGACCCTGTTTGGACACGGACACTTGATCCCCATGGCAACCGTGGTTTGCTACAGAAGGGGATCCTCTGGGAAGCCACTGTGGGTGTCCTCGAAAAATGATTGAGAAGGGTATCTGACCTTTTCATGCTTTGTGTTGACGGTGACTGTCCTTCCATGTGTCTAAGATTCATGTAGTCCTGTTCTTCATGTGCCTAAGTTTTTGTGTGTAAGGTGTGTCTAGTGTCCTCTCCGTCTGTTTTTGTGTGTGTTTGTCAGTCATTGTAATTGTCTCATGTTGGTTCTGTCAAACAAAGTGGCTACTTCAAGTTTCCATCCTTTATGTGCACAGAATTATTTGTTTTGGCATGTCAGACTCCATATGCACATGCAAAACTTTAAAATATGGATATTTAGGGGCTGGAGAGATGGCCTAGCAATTAAGAGCACTGAATGCTCTTGCAGAGGACCCAGGTTTGATTTCCAGCACCCACATGGCAGCTGAGAACCGTCTTTAACTCCAGTTCCAGGGGAATCCAACACCCTCTTCTGACCTCCGCTGCATTGCATGACATGGGTGCACAAACCTACATGCAGACAGTACATTCATACACATACAAAAATAAAATTAGGCTGGGCGTGGTGGCGCACGCCTTTAATCCTAGCACTCAGGAGGCAGAGGCAGGCAGATCTTTGTGAGTTCAAGGCCAGCCTGGTCTACAGAGTGAGTTCCAGGACAGCTGGGACTACAGGGAGACCCTGTCTCGAAAAGACCAAAAAATAAATAAAATTTAAAAAACATATGGATATTTAAAAATGCATTTAAAGGCCCAAAATTTGGATACCATAGATATCTTTTTATCAAATGTTTACTACTATGCTGGGCATGGTGGCATACACCTTTAATCCTAGCACTTGGGAGGCAGAGGCAGGTGGATCTCTGTGAGTTCAAGGCCAGCCTGATCTACATGGTGAGTTCCAGGACAGCTGGAGCTACAGGGAGACCCTGTCTCAAAAAGACAAAAAAAACAAGAACAACAAATGTTTATTACTTGTTTTGTGCACTCAGCCAGGTTCTAGGCAGTTGAATACATGACTGGTATATTTAAATTTTTTTTGTTCCCTAGGTCTGGTCCAAGATGCGGGCCATCCTCAACCCCTTACCCCTTGTCACCTGGGGTCTTCTCAGCCTTTTTGTCCTCCTCTGCCTCTTCAGCGTGTCCTCTTGGTGTGCACCACCACCACCGGCCTCTGTCTTCTTCTCCTCAGGTGCCTGCTCCATTTTGCCCATGGCCACTAACAAGTTATTGAGACCATGGGCCGGGTCCTGACTGCTGTCATCAACAGAGGCTTTTATTGACTGCTTCCCGATGATGTAGTTCACATTTGGCTCTCTGCCATTTATGACTCACTGGGGTAAATCCCCCTGCCTCTACTCCCACCCAAACTTCCTAGCCTCTTCCTTTGGTGGCTGGTTAGTCAATGATGGGTAAGATCCTGTTAATCAGGACAACCTAAAACAGTCAAATGTCAGAATGCTAGAGGTGGGGTCAACAATGTCTGAGCTATGCACTCAGGCTCCTACACTGTCACTTTCTTTAAAAACAAAGGGGTGGAAATATGTAGAGTGTTATGCACCCGCACACGGGCGTGCTTACTGCTTTGCCTGCTGAACAGGTTTAACCTGTTCTTGGAAGTTAAACATGGCAACAGCTGAGTCAGTGACCTGAGCCAATGATCAACATCTGGCACATTCACAGAAGGAGCAGAGATGATTTTATATATATATATATATATATTTTTATATTTTTATATATATATTATATTATATATATATTCTATATTATCATCCCTATTTTTCCCTGATTAAACAGTCTGCAGGAGCTCGCAATCTGCCTGCTTTTAGCCTGACTTCTGTGTCTGTGTGTTGACTCCATCGTCTACTCCCATTTCTCAGCCGTGACCCAAAATTCTCTGGCTGGCCTGGAGGAGGTTACAACAGTAGGGTGAGGAAGAACTGGCCTTCTTTAAGAGAGGGACTCTGGATAGGCTGACTAGAGCTCAGAGAATGAATTGGCACTGAGGAATGGTTGGGGAAAGTAATTTGGCACAATAGACCCTAACACAAATGACAATGTATGAACCCTGGGGGGGAGGGGCTGTGGGAGGGTAGTAATAGAGAAGGGGGTATAAAGACGATCAAGGGTGAGAAGTTATATGAAATATACAAAAATTCAGTAAAAATAAAAAAATAAAATATGCAAAAATTAAAAAAACCCAACTTTTTAAAATAAAAAATTACATGTGTCTGAGTTTACTCATAACTCAGGTGTAACATGTGGCAGGACGGTCACAGAGGTCAGAAGACAGTGTCAAGTTCCCTGGAACTGGATTCTCGAAAGCCCCCATGGTCTACTCGATCACTGTACACACGAGACGCCAGTGCGGATACTATGAAACCACCCGTCGAGCGTGCCCCCTCCTCCCACACAGCCTTTAATTTTTCTTTTTTCATTGAGTTATTTTTAAGTATCACATGGCTGTGTCGGCGCACTGCTCGCACCACACCAGACCCTGGCATGCTGACCGGTCAAGCAGGACACAAGGCTTGGATTAGGCGAGTCCAAGTTCTCTCCATACACATCTCGGCTAGGGACATCCTGAGGAACTTGAGACTCAGCCGCTTCCCTATGCAGGGAAGCACCTGTCCATGCTGTACTACTCGCCGTGACCATGTTCCAGTTTGTCTTCCATTGCTGTGACAAAACACTCTGACCGACACCAACTTGGGGAGGAAAGGGTTTATTCAGCTTACATCTCCTGGGTCACAGTTCATCACTTAGGGAGCCCAAAGCAGGAACTCAGGGCAGGAGCCTAGAGGCAGGAGCTGAAGCACAAGCCATGGAGGAAGGCTGTTCACTGGCTTGCTCTCTGGCTCATGCCCAGCCTGCCTTCTTATACTGTCACTGCTCAACAATCAAGACAATACACCACAGATGTGGCCACAGGCCAATCCAATGGAGCCAGTTCCCCAACTGAGGCTCCCTCAACCCAGGTGTGTTAAGTTGACACTAAATCTATCCAGCACAGTGACCCATTGGCTTTTATTTTCAAGGTTCATTAAATTATGGCATGTATCAGCATTTCATTGCTTTATATGAAGTAGTAATCCAGTCTGTGGATAACAGTGCACTTCCTTTATGGATTTGTCAGTCTATGAGCATTTGGATTATTTGCTGTTTGAATAATGCATGTGCACAGTTTTGAGTACTTTTGAGGTAGGTGAGCATAGGGAATAGTTTAACAATCTAGGATTCCACTTATTTTGGGCACTCCATATACCTCTTTTTTCTTTTTGATTTTTTGGAATTCCATACAAATTGATTATTTGGATCATATTTAGATCTCCTCTTCTCTCTGAACTTTTTTAAAGCATTTTTTAATTTTATTTATTTCTGTATGTGTATGAATGTACTGTCTGCATGCAGGTTTGTGCACCCATGTTGTGCAATGCCGCGGAGGTCAGAAGAGGGCATCAATTTCCCCTGGAACTGGAGTTCTCCTGGAATTGGAGTTTCGGACGGTTCTCAGCCGCCATGTGGGTGCTGGGGATCGAACCCGGGTCCTCTGCAAGAGCGGTCGGCGCTCTTACCCGCTAGGCCATCTCTCCAGCCCCATGTCTGAACCTTTCTTAAAGCTTCCCCCATGGTCCACTAGATTTCATGTACTTAGTTATATATGTTAAGGCCTATTGAGCATTTATTGCTTTTGTAAAGACCCAATTTTGATACCATACTGGGCATCCCAAAACTGTGCGTGACTCCATCTCCAGGGAATCTGACACCTCAGGCCTCCACACTTATATGCACATACTCCCCATTCACATAATAAATAGCCTCATGGCCTTGCTCTGATGCAGGCTCACATAGGCCTGTTGACCATCCTAGCAGAAGCAGTTCCCTAAACTAGGCAGTCTGTTTTTAGGAAGCCTTTGTTTCAACACAAAGGCTTGTGCCTAGCACTTGGCAGTGATTGGGAGGATGTGGAAGCAACTTGCCCCAAGTCAGGAGCCCACTGTATTTGATTATAGAACACTGTTTTGAAGGCTCAACAGGTAAAAGTACTTGCTGCCAAGCCTGTTGACTCGTGTTCAATCCCTGAGACACAAACGGTGTAAAGGAGACAGCCGATTTCTGCAAACTGTCTTCTTTGATGTGTGCGTGCACCCCCTCCCCCCACAATGTAAAAAAAGTAAAAAGAAAGACCAGAAGGCTCAAAACTACTGCCTTTTAGTTAATTCATTGTGGTACTGGAGCTAAAACCCAGGGCCCTGGGCATGCCCTGGTTTTTGTTGTTGAATGTGTGAGCCTCCTGCCTTATCCTTTCAGTTTTTGGCTTAGAGGCATTTTCTTTCTTTTGGTCTTTTTGAGACAGGGTCTTCCTGTAGCTCCAGCTGTCCTGGAACTCATTATGTAGATCAGGCTGGCTTTCAAGTCACAGAGATCCACCTGCCTCTGCCTCCCAAGTGCTGGGGTTAAAGGCATGCACCACCATGCCTGGCTTAGAAGGCATTTTCCATTAGGCTCTGTCCAAAGCTCCTTTAATCAGAACAGAAACAGGTAATCAGTTGAGATCCCCTGGAGTTCACAGCCCCTTTGCTCAATAATGTCAATGCAAAACACAGGTCTTACCTCAAGCAGAACTGAGTTTATCCTTGTGGCCCAGGAACACAGATTTGGGCTGCCTCAAATAACATGTTCTGACATGGAAATGGTATCATGGAGTTTTATAGTTAATGAATAAAAGAAAGTCATAAATCAAGGAACTCTTCAAATGTGAGTGGGAACATCATGTGGGCTAGTCAGCCAAGGAGAGGAAATCTCTTGTCCAGGTTTCAGATGGTATCTGCTGACATTCTTAGCTTTGGACAGGGGAAGCTTGTGATTTCTTAATACCTTCCAAATGGCGCCCAAGGACATCAGGTCAGACACAGGGGTGGGCAAGGAACTAAAGACACATAAAATTAATTTGGCTCTAGAGCTGCAATATTCTGACTTTTCACAATTATGAAGCTGTAGACAACTAGCTTTGTAAAATCTTTAACACAGGTATGCCCCCCCCCCCTGGGGAATTTCACTTCACAGAAGAAAGCTTGAGTTTTGGTTCCATATATATGTTTTTTTCCTTAGGTCAATTGTGTTCTTTTAATATTCACACCAACTAGACTGCTTTTATAGTGACCTTGGAATACTTTAAATTTTTTTTTTTAATTTTATTTATTTCGGTATGTATATCAATGTACTGTCTGCATGCAGGTTTGTGCACCCGTGTCGTGCAATGCCGCGGAGGTCAGAAGAGGGTCTCGGATTCCCCTGGAATTGGAGTTCTCCTGGAACTGGAGTTTCAGACGGCTCTCGGCCGCCATGTGGGTGCTGGGGATCGAACCCGGGTCCTCTGCAAGAGCGGTCGGCGCTCTTAACCGCTAGGCCATCTCTCCAGCCCCGGAATACTTTAAATTGCTTTAAAAAGGCTCTTGCCAGGTATGGTGGTGCACGCCTTTAATCCTAACACTTGGGAGGCAGAGGCAGGTGGATCTTTGTGAGTTCAAAGCCAGCCTGGTCTACAGAGTGAGTTCCAGGACAGCTGGGGCTACAGGGAGATCCTGTCTCAAAAAGACCAAAAAAAAAAAAGGCTCTTATTTGCTTTGTTCCTAAGCTATAAAACAGTCTAAAATCTGAGGAACATACGTCTATATATAAAATTTCTACTATTTTCTTTTCTGTTGCCTTTACTATTTTTTCAAAAATGGTTAGGGTTAGAGGTAAGGGTTAGTAGTTCAGAGCACTTGCTGTGCAATCATGAGGACCAGTGTTCAAACCCCAGCACTCACGTAACAAGCAGGGTGTCCACCAGTGCCTGGAACTCCCAGCTCCGACAGACCTGATGTGTACATAGGGGCTCTCAGCCCAATACACACCAACCAATCTTTAAAATCCCACAGTGTAGCAGTGCAGGAGTACTAACCAAAGGCAAATGCAAGCAGAGGCTAGAGAGATGGCTCAGGAGATGAGTGCTTGCTACACCAGAATGAGAATCTGTACTCAGATCCCAGCACCCACATGCAAAGCTGGCTGGTTCTCCATACACCTGTAACCTCAGTGTTGTTGGGGTAGAGACAGGAAGAGTGCTGGAGCTTGCCAGTCAGCAGCCTAGCTCCAGGTTGAGTAAGAGATCCTGTCTTGGAGCTGCAGAGATGGCTCATTGGTTAAGAGCACTGGCTGTTCTTGCAGAAGACCTGGGTTCAAATCCCAGCCACCCATATGGTGGCTAACAAACACCTGTAACTCCAGATCTTCACAGACACCTGTTCTGTCTTCTGCAGGCACTGTACAACACTGGTATACTTGCATGCATGCCAATACATGCATACACATAAAATTTTAAAAAAGAAAAGATTAATAAAAGATCCTGTCTTAGAGGAAAAAGGAAGAGTGTGTCAGAGCAGGACAGCTGATGCTCTTCTGGCCTTGAGAAAGTACATACATGTGGGGGGGCAACCTTTGAATTTCCACAATATGAGACCATTTGTGGTCTGTACTAGCTTTCTCTCACAAGATTTCCCACATCTAGTGGATGTCCTCCAGACATCTGCTAAAGTCCAGAGGTAAGACCTGAAGAGGCCAACCTGGGCAGTGAGCACTAACTGCTCATCACAGTCACCCTCTTAGCACTTGCAAACTGAATTTCTGCAAATATGGAGATTACTTTCTCTTGATGAATTGAGGTCTTAAAAGGTTTAGCAAGTGACTTGTAAAACGTTAAGTACATTCAGTTGATGGAGAAGATGCAGTCTATGCAATTACCTTGACTTTAAAGTTCTGAATATTGTGGAGATCTGGAAAGATAAGAGATGAATGAACCTTCAAAACCGTGGCAAATTTGAGGTAATATAATTGAGAAATTATTCAACATTTTAACTTTAGAGTTTCCTAAAGTCTCAAGTTATTTCATATTGTTAATTTTGTGTCAATATTTCTAGTTTATTAGTTTGAAAATTGAATTTCTTCCCTCATAGTACACATTTAATATTACAATAAAAAGATAATTTGCCTTAAAACTGTTACAAAAGGGGGCTCAGTAGTTAAGAGCACTAGTTGTTTTTGTGGAGGACCCAGGTTTGGTTCCTAGCACCTACATGGCACCTAACAACCACCTGTAACTCCAGTTCCAGAGGACCCAATGCCCTCTTCTGACCTCTGCAGGCATTGCATGTGCCTGATGCACTTACATCAATGCAGGCAAAGCACTTATACACATAAAAATAAAATAAAACTGTTTTGGGTTATGCATGTACCCATTAAGTAAATGCTATTCACTAAGCCTGAATCCTATGACTTTTTTTCAATGAGGTTTATCTTAGAGACCCAGTTTTTTTTTTCTGGACTCCAAGAACATTATGCTTAGGTCTCTCTGATACTTTTGTTGTTGTTGATTGATACATGATTTCATGTAGCTCAGGCTGGTCCTTAACTCAGTACACAGCTGAGGATGCCCCTGAACTCCTGATCTCCCTGCCTCCATCCCACATTGTATGATTAGAGGCATGAAGCACCATACATGGTTTAAATTATGCTGGGGACTGAACCCTGGCTTCATGCAGGCTAGGGAAGCAAGCGTTCTAGCGAGCTACAACTTCAGCCTTCCCCTCTTTAATCTTTTAAAATTATTTAGACAAAATTTATCATTTTTATTTTATGTGTATGAGTGCTTTGCCTCCATATATATAAGTGCACCCATATCGTGTGATGCCCATGGAGGTCAGAAAAGGGCACTGGATCCCCTGGAACTATAGTTATAGATAGTTGTTAGCCACCATGTGGGTGTTGGGAATTAAATCCAGGTTCTCTGCAAAAGCAGTGAATGCACTAACCCATCTCTCTAGCCCCCTTTCTCCTTTTTATTTAAATTAAAAAATTTTTAATTAATTTTATTTTTGTATGTGTATGAATGTACTGTCTGCATGCAAGTTTGTGCACCCGTGTCGTGCAATGCCATGGAGGTCAGAAGAGGGTCTCGGATTCCCCTGGAACTGGAGTTCTCCTGGAATTGGAGTTTCTGACAGTTCTCGGCCGCCATGTGGGTGCTGGGGATCGAACCTGGGTCCTCTGCAAGAGCGGTCGGCGCTCTTAACTGCTAGGCCATCTCTCCAGTCCCCCACCTTTCTCCTTTTTAAAGTGCCTTAATGTTCTCTTTAAGTTGATGGTAAAGTTTACTTTGTAGAAAAAAAAATCTGCTTCACTGCTTTCTAATAGAAATATGTTATATCTGATATTGTCTTTCCATGACAAGGTTTTAAGCAATGGGTTAAACAGAACAACTCAACTAGTATCTTTGCCCTCTGTTTTCCACTGGGGGTGAGGGGCAGCTCAAGACAAATATTGTGTTAGTTTTCCATCACTGTGACAAAATATGAGAGAAACAAGTTAAAGGAGAAAAGATTCATTCATCTGAGCCAGTGTCAGAGGTTTCAGCCGTGGTCACCTGGCCTCACTGTTGTAGGTTCATGGCAGGGCAGCCCAGGTGAGCAAAGATGGTCACACTATGGAAGGCAGGAGTTAGGGAAGAATGCACACCCTCCTCAAAGGCATACCTACTGACCTGCTTCCTTCAGCTAGGTTCCACCTTCCCACAGCTCGCTCCGCTCTGACTCAATGATAAATCCACTGATGAGGTTATCATCGTCTGATCCACTTATTACTCATTAGCGCCAACCAGCCGGATACCAAACCATTAACACGTGAGCTTATTTGTGGGGTGTTTCATATCCTAACCAAAATAAACATACCACTGACTGTTTCATTCAAGTTACTAATAATTAAGATGCAACTGCCTTATCACAACTGTGGCTCACAGACATAAAATTTGATATGAAAAACTATATGTAGTTTCCATTTTGACTATCATTAAGAACTACAGAGGTGTAGTCAACCCCCCCAGGCCTGCTGGGGGATTTCGGGGTCCGACCGAAGGAATGGGGGTGAGAGGCGCAGAGTCAAAACACAGACCCTGGGAGTCGGGTGAACACAGACAGAGGGCGAGCTGTCGTGGACTCGTTTACTGGGGGCGGGGTCAGGGGTGGTGTACTGTTCGCATTCCTGTTCACATTCCTGCTCTCCTCTTGTCTTCTGATTGGCCCAGGTCTGCAACGCTGCTTCTATGGTCTCACCTGCCTAGGGCAGGTTAGGTTGATGAGGGACAAGCTCTGCGCATGCATAATTCTCAGCATATTGGCTATACTACACGGAGGGTCCCATTTTTTTGTGTCATATATATATAGTATATGATATATAGTATATAGTAATATATATATTTTTTTTTACTTTTCTTTCTTTCTTTTGTTTTTTTTTTTAGGAAAAGGGTCTCCCTGTAGCTCCAGCTGTCCTGGAACTTGCTATGTAGAACAGGCTGGCCTTGAAGTCACAGAGATCTGCCTGCCTCTGCCTTCCAAGAGATGGGATTAAAGGAGTATGCCACCATGCATGGAGTTCAAGTCCAGCTTGTTCTTAGTGAGTTCCAGGCCAGCTGGGGCTACAGGGAGACCCTGTCTCAAAAAGACAAACAAAATAATGAGTAAAATCCAAACCCATCTCATACCAAAGCATCGGAACAGCTATTAAGAACTTAGGTTGAAGCCGGGCATGGTGGCACACGCCTTTAATCCTAGCACTTGGGAGGCAGAGGCAGGCGGATCTTTGTGAGTTCAAGGCCAGCCTGGTCTACAGAGCGAGCTCCAGGACAGCTGGGGCTATGGGGAGACCCTGTCTCGAAAAGACCAAAAAAAAAAAAAACTTAGGTTGATGCTATAGAAGCAAGAATGTAGGACCAAATTTCTGTCTTCAAGGAAGCAGTTCAAAAGTGAGGCAAGACGATGTCAACATGCACTGGAAAATACACTAAGCATTATAGGCACAAAGATGAGGAAATGTTAAATTTGTGTGGTCTAAGATGAGGGTATGACATGTCGGGCTCTAGACTTAAATGAGGTATAAAAGGAACCTACCAGAAAGAATGAAAAGAAAAGGGTATTTCAAGAGAAGGGAACAACAGGAAATAAACACTCAAATCCTACAGACATTCAGGAACATGGACTCTACCTACATCACTGCAAAGAATGCCCTAAAGAATCAGTTCTGAGAGGAAGGCCAAACCACAGAGGGATTTCACTTACTCCACAGATGTAATTTTCAGGAAATGTGAGAATAAATTGTCATCTGTTTTGAATGAAATCATTCAAAAGACAAGAAAGATAAAGAAAATTAGCTTTATTTATGTAATATAGAAAAATTGATTGTGGTGTTAGAATCTGTGAAGTGTTTTTCACCCTGAACACTATACAAGAGTATTTACATACAAACATAATAAAATAGAGTACATCATTCCTGCGTGAATCAATTTTTTTCTCAATTCTGAAGATCCCTCTGTCACTTCAGTTTGTAAATTTCATTTTTTACTTTTTTGGTATTTTTGAGACAAGGTCTCCCTTTAGTCCCAGCTGGCCTGGAGTTCACTCTGTAGACCAGGCTGGCCTTGAACTCACAGAGATCCACCTGCCTCTGCCTCCCAAGTGCTAGGATTAAAGGCGTGCGCCACCACGCCCGGCTGAAAAGGTGTTATTTTGACATAGTGCTAGATTGATGTGGTAAATCACTGAAGTGGGAAGGAAAGTCAAGGATCACCAACAGCTAAAAATATTTTCAACCAGTGACTTTATCATTACATTTTTTCATATTAAAATAGGTTCTGTTAAAAAACATATTTGTAATCATCGAAGTACTAAATTTGACATTCATATAATCCCTAGTTGATCCAAATACAATATAGATATAAATCTATATTATATTATCTATATTAAACTCTCAATATGAATACTTTTCACAAACAAAATAGTAGGAACAGAGGTATCAACAGAAACTTACTCAAAAGATGATAAAATCATATATATATCATGATTTTATATATATATAAAATCTGTCATACTATAGGGCTGAAACTGATTTTGATAATTCTAGACCTGGCTTTATAATTAGCTTTCTAGTCACTTATTATGATTTTTATTGTTATTATTAATCTTTTTTTTCCCCTTTTGGAAAGAGGCCTCATCTGGGCTGGTCTGGAGCCTATTCTGTAGGCCAGGCAGGTCCCAAACTTTGTTGATCATCTTGCTTCCACCTCTTGAGCACTGGGATCACAGGTGTGTGCCACCATGCCTGGCTCCAATCATGATGCTTGAGAAATCCAAGAAGGTTTGATACTACTACCACCAAATAGGCAGAATGTTAAGTTAGCATGTGTGATACAGTGCAAGTGCAGATGGTTTATACTAGATTGAAATCTTAACTATCACTGAGTTGAATATGTGGATTGTAAAGGTAATCCATATATTTTTAAAGTCAATTTAGTTCTTTAGCACTTTCCTGAAATGCCTGGCAAAAATTCTGACAGTCCCACAGCTTTATTAAATGGGGGAAAAAAACCCAACCCTACCAAAAATATTGTTTGCTGTCACTTGTAGAGCTAAAATGATCGAAGAGACCTCCAAGTGCACTTGTGTCTAAAATTTCACATCTCTGCAGAGAGAAGGAAATAATCAAGTATTATATTAAGATGCTTCCTAGTCCAAAAAAGCAGCATCAGAAGAAATTAGTCTTTAACTGGATGCTTGCATTCTTCCCGGGCTTTGAGGCATGTTTAGATGGCGGCAGTTCAGGTGTGACACTCTCCTGATTGCCCTTCACAGCAGCCTCAAGTCTGGCTCTCAGGGCCGGGGAAGAAGCCATTACGGTTTTGAAGACTGAGGAGTACTGAGGCCCAATCTCCATGAGATTTTGCAAAGCAAAGTCATGCAAACTTCTCGTTATTGGAGTTGCTGATCCCAGAGCGTTCTCATCCAAAAGGAAGGAAATGAGAACGGGCAGAAGACAGGCCACCAGCTGGGAACCTGGCGAATAAACAGATCAAAGTTCAAGATGTAATGCTCTTCATCACTACTCATCTTCCCTCAAAGCAAACACAATTCTACCCTTTTCCCTCAAATTTATATTAATATTAGCATCTGGGATTAACATCGCACCTGCTTTTCTTTTCTTTTTTTTTTTTTTTTTTAAATTTTTTTTTATTAATTTTATTTATTTCTGTATGTGTATGTACTGTCTGCATGCAAGTTTGTGCACCCGTGTCGTGCAATGCCGCGGAGGTCAGAAGAGGGTATCAGATTCCCCTGGAACTGGAGTTCTCCTGGAATTGGAGTTTCAGACGGTTCTAGGCCCCCATGTGGGTGCTGGGGATCGAACCCGGGTCCTCTGTAAGAGCGGTCGGTGCTCTTAACCGCTAGGCCATCTCTCCAGCCCGCACCTGCTTTTCTTTTGTGTGTGCATGTGCACATGCATGTGGAGGCCAGAGACAACCTTGAGGTTTGTTCTTCAAGAGATGTCCACTTTTGTTTTTAGAGATAGGGTCTCTTGCTGGCCTGGACTTAACCATGTAGGCTGTGGCCAGGAAGCCCCAGGGATCTGTCTGTTCCTCACTTCCCAGCACTGGGATTACAAGCAAGCATTTGCCATGCCCAGCTTTTACAGGGTCCTGTAACCCAAGGTGACTTCCGACTGAGGCCATTAAACTTCTGATCCTCCTGCCTCTGCCTGAGTATGGGAGTTACAGGTCCTGGTGTCTGAACTTAGATCACCATGCTGCAAGGTAAGAATTTTACTAAGGTAGTTCCTCAGCATTTTTTCTTTTTTTAAGACAGAGAAGCTGGGTGTGGTGGTGCACGCCTTTAACTTTAACCCAGTACTCTGGAGGTAGAAGAGGTAGAGGCAGGTGGATTTCTGTGAGTGGGCCAGCCTGGTCTACATAGAGAGCTCCAGGCCAGCTGGGGATACAGGGAGACCCTGTCTCAAAAAGACAAAAAAAAAAAAAAAAGGGACAGAGTTTCACTCTGTAGCCTAGGTTGTCCTTGAATTCATGGTGGTCCTCCTGCCTCAGTTCCTGAGTGCTGGGATTAGAGAAGTGTGCCACATCTGGCAATCTTTTTTAGTTTTGTCTTTTGGAGACAGGGTCTCTCTGTATCCCCAGCTGGCCTGGTACTCACTAGGTAGCCAAGGTCGGTCTCAGTCTCACAGAGCTCCTCCTGCCCCTGCCTCTGCCCCTGCCTCCCAAATGCTGGGACTAAAGGCGTGTGCTACCATGCCTGGTGTGGCATCTTGTGTAGTCACTCCCCCTGTGTCTTAAGGATAGTACTGCTCACCTCACTAATATTTAACAGGCTTCTGGCACTTGGCTCACTAAGAGTTAACAGATTTCCTTGTTTTTTTTGATGGAGGCTTGAGGAGGGTAGAGTGCTCCCAGGATGCTGGGAGCAGGGACAGACTCATCAGACATCTGTTTTCTGGAGTGCTGGGGACGCACTGTCATGCTCCTCCCTGTCTTTGCATGCATTAAAGGAAGTCTGTTACTGGGTCAGTCTCATCCTTGAGTGCACTGTGCTGTTTTCTTACTACAACAATGGGGAAATTCTTATGTATTTCACACTGCTTGAGCACTTATCATATGTAGACTCTGTGTGAACCTCAAACACTGAGCTTCCAGTAAAGGCTCTTAGGACAGCAGTTGAAAGCCCTCCTGAGCAGCAAAGCCAGGGACACCTGCTCCAATCTCAGTTTCTTCGCATGGGTCAAGGAGGGTGTCTACGTACTTATTTTATTTTTTTAGATAGGACCTCAACAAATCTTTAGCCCCAAGAGATCTTGTTGCCCCAGATTCTCGAGTAACTGGGACTTTGGCAGGCACCTCTCTGCTCAGCCGATAAAAGCCTTTTGATGAGAGTAAAATACAGATGTATTTCAGAACACTGTAATTTTGACACTGAGGAGACAGAGGTAGTAAGGATTTGCTGTTGACACTTACGATGCTGTTCTTCAGCAATGGTGACCAAAGCTTCCAAGACCTTTATGCCCTCCTCAAAGATCTGCAGCTCGTTAGTGTCTTCGGGCTTCCTTTTGTCTATTTCCTGCAGGTTTTCCACAATAGCAGATGCTAAAGAATAAATGTAGGGGTAGGAAATGGCTGGATTTGGATACTGAAAAATGGAATGAAGGAGCTGATAGGTTTTCATTTGCACCTAATCAGGGAAGAGACAAGAAAAAATTATAAATTAAAAAACATTTTAAAACTGATTTTTATATTATGTGTATGAGTGATTTGCCTGCATGTATGTAAGTGCACTGCATGCATTCAATGCCATGGAGGCAAGAGGGTGTCAGATCCCCTGGAACTGGAGTTATAGATGGTTCTTTTTTTTTTTTTAAGACAGGGTCTCCCTTTAGTCCCAGCTGGTCTGGAGCTCGCTCTGTAGACCAGGCTATCCTTGAACTCACAGAGATCCACCTACCTCTGCCCCCCAAGTCACCCGGCTATATAATTCTTAATTGCCATGTGGGTCTAAACTTGGGTCCTCTGCAAGAACAGCCAGTGCTCTCTCCAACCCGTATAAACTGTAATTTTTTTTTTTTTTTATTGTTTTTGAGACAGGTTCTCCCTCTAGCCCCAGCTGGCCTGGAACTCCCTTTGTAGACCAGGCTGGCCTTGAACTCACAGAGATCCACCTACCTCTGCCCCCCAAGTCACCCGGCTATATAATTCTTAATTGCCATGTGGGTCTAAACTTGGGTCCTCTGCAAGAACAGCCAGTGCTCTCTCCAACCCGTATAAACTGTAATTTTTTTTTTTTTTTATTGTTTTTGAGACAGGTTCTCCCTCTAGCCCCAGCTGGCCTGGAACTCCCTTTGTAGACCAGGCTGGCCTTGAACTCACAGAGATCCGCCTGCCTCTGCCTCCTGAGTGCTGGGATTAAAAGCATGTGCCACCATGCCCTGTGACCATGAACTTCTGATCCTTCTGGTCTCTATTTCTCTAGTGCTGGGATTATGGACCTGTACTACCATGCTGGATTTATACAGTGCTGGGGATTGGACCCAGGGATTTATGCATTCTAGGCAAGCACTCTACTAACTGAACACATCCCCAGCTCCCTGGTAGTTCTGGTTGGAGCTAACAAAATCACAAAGAACTATTTGCTTTGGTAGCACATATAATCACTAAAATCACAAAGAAAAAGTCTGCAAGGCTAAACATATTCCTACTACAAACATCTCTTTACTAAAAGACATTTACCATAGGATCTTTGATCTCAAGGGCAGCCTTAAATTTCTCAATGCAGCGCTTCTGAAGGCAGGGGATGGTGGTCACTTCTGGACTCGTAGACAAAATAAACACTGTGATGGCAGTAAGCAGGCTGACTTCATCCAATTCTTGCTGTGCTCCATCAACTAAAGAGAAGCCATCGATTAGGGTGGATTATACTGCTTTATGTCTCTGTGAAGCTGTCTTTGGTTAGCATCTTTTTGTTTGTGTGTATATACAACACAAGCAGACAATAAATACCGCTCTGACTCTTAAAGACCCCAGAAGGCTGGAGATGTGGCTCAGTGGTAGAGTATTTGGTTAGATATATGCAGGTTCAAGCACCTGTGGGGTGTGTGTGTGTGTGTGTGTGTGTGTGTGTGTGTGTGTGCATATGTGTGTGGGTTGGGAAAAGCTCTATCAGATGTTTAAGGCTGTTTGATGTTGGTCATTTAAGTCTCTCTTCAGTTTTCTGAATTGGGCATAACAATAGAACTCATACTGACTGGGATATTGATTAAATGAGTTCATTTATGTGTGGCATTTAGAATACATGCATAGAGTTCTCAGCTTGTATTAACCTTTTTTTTAATATATTTTTGAGACAGGGTCTCCCTTTAGTCCCAGCTGGCCTGGCGCTCACTCTGTAGACCAGGCTGGCCTTGAACTCACAGAGATCCACCTGCCTCTGGGTCCCAAGTGCTAGGACTAAAGTTGTGCACCACCACTCCTGGCTGTTTTATTTTTGAGACAGAGACTGGCTCTGTAGTCCTTTGAGCGCCAAGCCTTCCTGGATCCTCCTGCTTTATCCTCTTAACTAGCTGCTGCATACCATGATGTATAGCCTATTATTATTATTTTACTGTACAATTGAAGTGCTTGGGTAACTGTTTTGTTCTTTTTAATTTTTTTTTTAATTTTATTTATTTCTGTATGTGTATGAATGTACTGTGTGCATGCAAGTCTGTGCACCCGTGTCGTGCAATGCCGCGGAGGTCAGAAGAGGGTGTCGGATTCCCCTGGAACTGGAGTTCTCCTGGAATTGGAGTTTCAGACGGTTCTCAGCCGCCATGTGGGTGCTGGGGATCGAACCCGGGTCCTCTGTAAGAGCGGTCGGCGCTCTTAACCGCTAGGCCATCTCTCCAGCCCCGTGTTCTTTTTAATTTTTAAGAATTTTATTTTATTTTTGTAAGTGTATGAATGTACTGTCTGCATGTAGGTTTGTGCACCCCTGTCGTGCAATGCCTCGGAGATCAGAAGAGGGTGTCGGATTCCCCAGGAACTGGAGTTAAAGACGGTTCTCAGCCACCATGTGGGTGCTGGGGATCGAACCTGGGTCCTCTGCAAGAGCAGTCGGAGCTCTTACCTGCTAGGTCATCTCTCCAGCCTCTTAAGAATTTTCTTAACATAGGTGCCAGATATAAACACTTCAGCACTTTGTCTACGCTGCCATTTCTCAACAGTTGAGGAAAGTCTGAAAAGAACTGTGGAAGGNGACCTGGGAGAGAAACAGGAGTCTTTTATCTTAATGAAATTGAAGGGATATTTTTACTAACTAGCTGAGTGTGCTGAAGTTTCAAGTTGCCCCAAATGACTAAAAATAGCTTTGCTGTAGGGGAAGCAATACAACCTCTTGGTTGCTAGTGTACTCTCCGGGGTCAAACTGTCTGCCTCCCTAACTTTGTATGGCTTCGGCAAATGACCACATTTCTGTTGCATACATGTAAAATGGAGGAAATGAGAGTACCTGCTTCATAGTGTCATTCTAAGGGTTGGATACCTATCGTGTACAAAGTGCTTAAAGCTGGAAGTTCACTTGAAAATAACTCACATGAACTCTGATAGATCCCACTCAGCAGTAAAATTGTGCTTTCACTGAAGTGCCTCTGTCAGGCACCAGCTTTAGTGATCACTTCTACTTGTCCTCTGCTTATCCATGTCACTTATTCTGAGTCACTGTCTATGGTGTTTTGGTTCAGTTTGATTGGGGAGTTTGGTTTAGTGGACGAGAGGAAGGCGCTTGGGCCAAGGGTGCTGGTGAGCGCTAGGCTAGCACTGGTGCCTGGGGGAGGAAGACGCAGTGGGCCTGAGGAGGAGAGGGGACTAAACTGAAATTCTTTATTTTCTTTCCACTTTATAGTATATCTTCTATGTAAGCTGTGCTATCAGTTATCAGTGCCCAAGATGGCTGGCACATACAATTTAAGGATTAATTGGATTATGACCAATGCTACTGTTTATGCATGCTATTTGTTTATAAATAACAACCCACTTGAGGGGCTGGGAATGTAGCTCAGTTGGTAGAGTGATTGTCTAGTATGCACAGAGCCCTGGGTTGTTCAGTCACCAGCACCTTAAATTGGGCATGGTGGCACAAGACTGTAATCCTAGTTCTTAGGAGGTGAAGGCAGAAAGATCAAAAGTTAAAGGTCATCTTGGGGTATATATTGACTTGGAGGCCAGCCTGGGCTACATGAGATCCTGTTTCAAAAACAAAAATAAATCACAAATATAAATTTATATATTCCCCAGCCCTCTATGATTTTTAAAAGTGTATTAGTGTGGCCGGGCGTGGTGGTGCACACCTTTAATCCTAGCACTTGGGAGGCAGAGGCAGGAGGATCTTTTCGAGACAGGGTCTCCCTGTAGCCCTACCTGTCCTGGAACTCACTCTGTAGACCAGGCTGTCCTTGAACTCACAAAGATCCTCCTGCCTCTGCCTCCCAAGTGCTAGGATTAAAGGTGTGCACCACCACGCCCGGCCACACTAATACACTTTTAAAAATCATAGAGGGCTGGGGAATATATAAATTTATATTTGTGATTTATTTTTGTTTTTGAAACAGGATCTCATGTAGCCCAGGCTGGCCTCCAAGTCAATATATACCCCAAGATGACCTTTAACTTTTGATCTTTCTGCCTTCACCTCCTAAGAACTAGGATTACAGTCTTGTGCCACCATGCCCAATTTAAGGTGCTGGTGACTGAACAACCCAGGGCTCTGTGCATACTAGACAATCACTCTACCAACTGAGCTACATTCCCAGCCCCTCAAGTGGGTTGTTATTTATAAACAAATAGCATGCATAAACAGTAGCATTGGTCATAATCCAATTAATCCTTAAATTGTATGTGCCAGCCATCTTGGGCACTGATAACTGATAGCACAGCTTACATAGAAGATATACTATAAAGTGGAAAGAAAATAAAGAATTTCAGTTTAGTCCCCTCTCCTCCTCAGGCCCACTGCGTCTTCCTCCCCCAGGCACCAGTGCTAGCCTAGCGCTCACCAGCACCCTTGGCCCAAGCGCCTTCCTCTCGTCCACTAAACCAAACTCCCCAATCAAACTGAACCAAAACACCATAGACAGTGACTCAGAATAAGTGACATGGATAAGCAGAGGACAAGTAGAAGTGATCACTAAAGCTGGTGCCTGACAGAGGCACTTCAGTGAAAGCACAATTTTACTGCTGAGTGGGATCTATCAGAGTTCATGTGAGTTATTTTCAAGTGAACTTCCAGCTTTAAGCACTTTGTACACGATAGGTATCCAACCCTTAGAATGACACTATGAAGCAGGTACTCTCATTTCCTCCATTTTACATGTATGCAACAGAAATGTGGTCATTTGCCGAAGCCATACAAAGTTAGGGAGGCAGACAGTTTGACCCCGGAGAGTACACTAGCAACCAAGAGGTTGTATTGCTTCCCCTACAGCAAAGCTATTTTTAGTCATTTGGGGCAACTTGAAACTTCAGCACACTCAGCTAGTTAGTAAAAATATCCCTTCAATTTCATTAAGATAAAAGACTCCTGTTTCTCTCCCAGGTCTCCTAAAATTCCTTCCCTGCCCCTTATTTACTAAGGACAGGTGAGCAGTGAGATTAGCAGTCCCCCTACAGTGAGGCCTATGTGGTGAAGAACAGCCCCTTGCCACAGCTGCTGCCTGAGTCATCCGGGAATCTAGTCCTCTGGCTGAGGCCCTGGCCAGTGCCTTCGCAGTAACTTCATGAGAGACTTGAGCCACAATCACAAGTCTAAGCCTGGGGCCACAGAAACTCTCAGACTAAAAAAGTAAAATGTACTGGGTATGGTGGTGCATATCTTTAATCCCAGTACTTGGTTCTCTGTGAGTTCAAGGCCAGCCTGGTCTAGCGAGCTCCAGGCCAGCTGGGACTAAAAGGGAGATCCTGTCTCAAAAAGCCAAAAAAAA
>VZQC01003457.1:2514446-2546319 GCA_009823505.1 Rhizomys pruinosus | reverse complement strand
TATTTTTGTATGTGTATGAGTGTACTGTCTGCATGTAGGTTTGTGCACCCGTGTCGTGCAATGCCGCGGAGGTCAGAAGAGGGTCTCAGATTCCTCTGGAACTGGAGTTCTCCTGGAATTGGAGTTACAGACGGTTCTTAGCCGCCATGTGGGTGCTGGGGATCGAACCCAGGTCCTCTGCAAGAGCAGTCAGTGCTCTTAACCGCTAGGCTATCTCTCCAGCCCATCTGAACTTATTTTAATGCATGGCTTAGGCGTATTTCGGGACACTGTATACCAAATCCTGTCAACTAGACATAACTCATACTTCACTTTAAATAAACAGACTATCAATCTTGAAGGTAACTCACTATCAGCATCTAGGTTCCCTGCCACTTGGTTCCATTAAAGGTTAAAGATCCCCAAACATACACGTATCTTCTGGATACATAATATGATCTCCTCTAGGTGAGACTGCCAAATGTGATGAAATGAATAGTTTATCCTTAAAGACCCATGCCTCTCACTTTAAACAAGTACCTCCAAATGGTCTTACTGACCTGGGGTCCAACAGTCAAGCACTGTTGCTAAGGCACTGCGGAGGAGGCCCGTCCAAGCAGCATGGCTCTTTTCTGCTCGGGCCATTGGGGAAGATAAGATTCCTTTCAGAGCTTGTAGGGAGGCTGTGACAGTTGAGGATAACTGGCCCCCAGGTAACTTCACAGCAGTTTCTCTGAGGACACCAATTGTGAGATATAATACAGTCGGGAGAATTGAGATGCTTCCTGCAAGATAAAATAAAACACTCTGGATTCAGCATGCAGATTTCCTGAAGTCATCTTGGAATGAAACAGTTGTCAGGGAAGTCTAGTGTTCACTTTCATTTCTCTGGGCTCAGGGTATAGCTCAGAGTATGCACAGGCCCTGGGTTCCTCAGCATCAAACCATCCTTAAACAAACAAACCCAAACAGAAAAACCCTACAGTATTTCCTATACGAGATGATAATATAAAGATAATTTCAATCACTCAAGATTTTTAAAATTTCCACTTCTAAAATAAATCAAAACAGGGTTGGTCACTGGCCTGGCCACAGGATCTGCCTCTCTTTGCTTTCCTAGAGTTTGGATTATAAGTATGCACCATCATGTCTGACCTTTTTAGTAAGTTTGGAACTCAGGTCCTCATGCTTGCAACTCAGCTACTTCTTGAGCGTATCAATTAGGACTGCTACACCTGCAGCAGATTCTGACAGTTATAACTGGATATGTTATTTCAGTTGTACCTTTCACTGTCTGGCTTTTGCTGTATTATTTATTCTAGCTTGTTTCTTTTGAGACAGGATTTCACTATGTAGCCCGTGCTGAGCTTGAACTCTGTAGTGCTGGGATTTCACCCCACATCCAGCCCCATTTTAAGGCTTACAATCCAAGGGCTCTAAGTATATTTACAATGTGGTAACCCTGACACTATCACTGATTTCAATTGTTTTTTTAAAGATCTGTTGTTCTGGGTATTAAACCTAGTTCTTACTCATGCTAGGCAAACATTCTACCATGAGGTACATCCCTGGGCTTTTCTTCCCTCTCTTTTTCTCTTTTAGTTTTAATTTTGAGATAGGATTTCCCTAAGCTGCCCAGGCTAGACTTGGAACTATGTAGTCCACTATGCAAGCACTATATTCCTGTCTTAAAATCCTGAATAGCTAGGAATACAGGTATATATTACCATATCCAGCTTGAACTTATTGTTAATCCTAATTTTTGTATTTCTCTGCAGTATAAGTGTGTGTGTACATGTGTGGGGATATGTAGGGGTCAAAGGCTGACAATAGGTATCTTTCTTTTTGTGCTCTCTTCCCCCCCCCCCACCCAAACACAAACACAAAGACAAGGCCTCACTGTGTAGTCCTGGCTACCTGAAAGTTGCCATGTAGACTAGGCTGGCCTCGGACACATAGAGATCCACCTGCCTCTGCCTCCGAAGTTCTGGGATTAAAGGCATGAGCCACCAAGCCTGGCCACCTTATTTTTTGATAGGATCTCTTACTTAACCCAGGAACCCCCTGCCCGGCTAGACTGGCTAACCAGCAATCTCCAGGAATTCACCTGTCTCCACCCCTTCCCTGAGCTAGGGTTACAGACATGCACCACCATTCTTGGCTTTTTAATAGATGCTGACATCCAAACTCAGGTCCTCGTGTTCCCTTTACTGGCACTTTAACAGGCACTTTACTGTCTTGAGTCATCTATCTAGCCCCTTGAATTTATTTTATATTATTTTATATCAAAACATTTTACAAGGAATTTGTAGAAATCAACTTAGACCAACATGTTAAAAGTTTTTATGGAACTAGGAATGGTGGAATATACATAGAATCACATAACTTGGGAGGATTTCAAATTAGCGAGACTGTCTTTAAAAAAAATAAAGGGGACTGGAGGAATTGCTCAGTGACTAAGAGGACTGGCTATTTACTTTAGAGGACCTAGGTTTGATTCTCAGCACCCTACATGGTGGCTAACAACCATCCATAGCTCCAGTTCCAGGAGATCTGAAGCCCTCTTCTGACTTCTGAGTGCACTGCATGATACTGGTGCACTCACACACATGTGGGTACTATACTCATACATATAAAATAAAAATAATAAAAAAAAATTTTTTTTTGGTCTTTTCAAGACAGCTGGGCCCTGTAGCCCCAGCTGTCTTGGAACTCACTCTGGAGACCAGGCTGGCCTTGAACTCGCAAAGATCCTCCTGCCTCTGCCTTCTGAGTGCTAGGATTAAAGGCCTGTGCCACCATACCCGGCTGGCTCGCTCGTGCTCTCTCTCTCTCTCTCTCTCTCTCTCTTTCTCTTTGGTCTTTTGGAGACAGGGTCTCCCTGTAGTCCTAGCTGGCTTGGAACTAACTATGTAGACCAGGCTGGCCTTGAACTCATATAGATCCACCTGCCTGTGCCTCTCAAGTATCACCACATCTGGCAAAGCATATATATTCTTACCAATTAAGAAAGCTCTATTGCCGGGTGTGGTGGCACATGCCTTTAATCCCAGCACTTGAGAGACAGAGGCAGGCAGATCTCTGAGTTCAAGGCCAGTCTGGTCTACATAGTGAGTTACAGGGAGACCCTGTCTCAAAAAGACCAAAAAAAAAAAAAGGCTCTGTGAAGTCCTGACTACCTGTTATGTCTTACAATTTGAGGGAACAACAACAACATAAGGAATAGGTCAACGATACACTTAAATTTTGCCCAAAACAATAAACCTCTCCAGAGAAAAACTTTAAAAAGACTGAGAGAAAGATGCAGGACATGTGTGGCAGAATGCATGGACTAGGGTGGGGTGGGGGGAAGGGAAAGGGGAATATGTCTAAATTGGACTGAAAAATTATGTATGAACTACACAAAACATCAATAAAAGTATTTTATTAAAAAATTTTAAATAAGTAATTTATTTATTTCTATGTGTGTATGTATCTGTATGTGCATGCAACTGCACACACACATGCCACAGGGGCATATGGACATCAGAGAGTACCTTGTAGGAGCCAGTTCTCTCTCTACCATGTGTGTTCTGGAGATTGAACTCAGGTCATCAGGCTTGGTGGCAAGTTCTTTTCCCCACTGAGCAATCCTACCAACACTATATGCTAGATTTTTTTTTTTTTATGGTCTTTTTGAGACAGGGTCTCTTAGTCCCAGCTGGCTTGGAGCTCACTCTGTAGATCAGGCTGGCCTTGAACTCATAGAGATCCATCTGCCTCTGCCACCCCCCCCCCAAGAGCTGGGAATAAAAGATGTGTGTCATCGCTAGGCTCTATATGCTACATTAAAAAAAAAAAAGTTTCTTTTTGGGGGCTAGAAAGATGGCTCAGTGGTTAAGGGCACTGGCTGCTCTTGCAGAGAGGATCTGGGTTCAGTCCCAGAATCCACATGGCAGCTAATAAACTTCTGTAACTCCAGTTCCAGGGGATCTGATGCCTTCTTCTGACCTTTGTGGGCATTGTAGGACATGGGCTCACTTATATATGTGAGTGTCATTTTTGGTGCTTGTGGGGCATGTATGTGTCCATGTGAGTGTGTGCATGCAAGATGGAGGCCAGAGGTAGACACGGAGTGTCTTTCTCTATGTCTCTATCTTGTTTTTTGAGACGGTCTCTCACCAAACTTAAGAGTTCACTGACTGGCTACAATGGCTGGATAGTAAGCTCTAGGAACCTGTCTTCGTCCTCCCCCTTCATCCCAGCACTGCTTACAGGTGCATGGTGCCATGCTCAGCTTTTTTTTTTTTTTTTTTGTCTTTTCGAGACATGGTCTCCCTGTAGCCCCAGCTGTCCTGGAACTCACTCTGTAGACCAGGCTGGCCTTGAACTCACAAAGATCCGCCTGCCTCTGCCTCCCAAGTGCTAGGATTAAAGGCGTGCGCCACTACGCCCAGCACCATGCTCAGCTTTTATGTGGGTTTTGGGGATCTAAATTCAGGTCTTCATGTTTGCACAGGAGGCATTTTGATAACTGGGCCATCTTAGCCCTGTGTGAAATTTTGTATAGAATACAGACTGGAGATAAGACACATCTGTATACATGTTTACTGTTTATATGTAATGATTACATAAAATGCATTTATATGACAGAAAAGCAATAGATCTACATGTAGAAATAGCACATATACATGAACAAACAAAACTCAGTATGAGTTAGTTTCTAGGAAAATCTTCTAAGGTAAGATTAGAGTTGAACTTTGAAGGAAGAAAAAAGCAGGAAAGTGGGACTGGGGAGATGGTTCACTGAATGAAAGTGTTTGCTGTTCAAACCTGATGACCTGAGTTTAATCCCCAGAACCCACATTTTAAAAAAGGCTAGATGTGGCTGCCAGCATCTGTAATCACAGCATTCCTATAGGGAGATGAGAGGTGGAGACTGCAGAGCTGCTGGAAGCTTGTGGACCACTTACAGACAAGAGAAAACCTGACTCCAGAACAGCTTGCAGGGACTAACACATGTGCCATGGGAGGCACCACACGCCTCCCTCCTTCATGCAGAACAGCATGGACAAATGTACAAAATGGGATGAACATGAAATAAGATGGGGATCTGCACAGGACAATCCAGAAAAGGCAGCAGACTCAGCAGAGCCTACAGAGAGCTTCCAAGGCTATTTTACTTTACGGCATTCAGTGAGTACAATCTTAAACAGAACTGGGCATATGACAAATTTATCATCACGGAGTCAGGAAAGACAGTTCCATGTTGTACACTGAAAAAATGTCCAAGCACCAAACCACTACTTGATTTAAACTACTGTTGGCTAGTGAAGCGGCTCAGTGGAGAATACATGCCCTAGATCCTGGGTTCAGTGCTCAACTCTGGAAAAACAAAGTTAATCACAGAAAGTGCATTATTCTATATTTGCTGTCTCTGTATTTTACATTCACCTCAAAAAATAAGAGAAACTGTATTAGAAAGGAATGCTAATCTCACAGAATCATAAAAAATACTCAAAGGTTTGTTTGGGTCTGCATTCACATTAATGGGACAAAGACTAGCAGCTAAGCTTTTCTCCTCCTTTTGGGTCAGTGGCACACTATAGCATACCTTCAGGGGAGCACACTGCAGGAAGTTCGGCGAGGATAGCCAACGCAGCTGAAACCAGTCTACTTGCGTCCTCTGACAATGTCTGTGGCTTTAAAACTTTTACTCCTGGGCTGCCAGTCAATTTAGGGTTGAGTTCTGGGAGCTGTCTAACTAGGATACACACACACAGTTCCAGGGTTGCAAAGACCAAAGACTTCCCAGGCACAAGTCCTCCGGTGTCCTTTCCTTCACCAAACTCCGGCAGAGTTTCCTTTTCAGCAGCCCCGTCATCAACTAAAAGTCAGAGAGAACAGTGATTGAGAACTACTTTGTACTTGCCTTACTTCAAGTGGATAGCAACTTAATTTACTTCTGATACAGGCAATACATTTAGTGGCTGAAGGCTTGGGTGTGAAAGGCTAAAGGAGAAAGCAGTTCTGAAGTTATAAGTAGTTATCTTAATTATAACTTTTTTCTTTTTTTTTTTAAATTTTATTTATTTTCGTATGTGTATGAATGTACTGTCTGCATGTAGGTTTGTGCACTCGTGTCATGCAATGCTGCAGAGGTCAGAAGAGGGTGTCGGATTCCCCTGGAACTGGAGTTAAAGACAGTTCTCAGCTGCCATGTGGGTACTGGGGATGGAACCCGGGTCCTCTGCAAGAGCAGTCGGCGCTCTTAACTGCTAGGCCATCTCTCCAGCCCTTCTTTCTTTTTTTTTGAGACAGGGTCTCCCTGTAGCCCCAGCTGTCCTGGAACTCACTCTGTAGACCAGGCTGGCCTTAAACTCACAGAGTTTCGCCTGCCTCTGTCTCCTGAGTGCTAGGATTAAAGGCGTGCACCACCATACCTGGCTTAAAGGTGGTTCTTAGCCACCATGTGGGTGCTGGGAATTGAACCCGGGTCCTCTGTAAGAGCAGTCAGGGCTCTTAACCACTAAGCCATCTCTCTAGCCCCTATTATAACTTCTTATTAGAATGGATCAAAACACAACCAAAAACTTGTCAACTTGTCACGCCTGCTTAACCTCTCACTGACATTCAGAATGTGAGCCTGACAACTGGAGCTCCACGGTGACTTTACCACCGAAGTAGTGGCAGTAGCTGGGCACGAAGATAAAAACCCTGCTCCCAATGCCTGGAAAAGCTGCTACACCTGCCCTGGACTGCCCACCTCTTGACTTTATTTAGTTATTTACTTACTTTAATTACTTATTTATGTATGTTGCATGCATTTATTTGAAAGCCAGAGGATAACCTTGGGTTTTCTCCCTCCTCGATTAACTTAAAAAACAAACAAACAGCCGGGCGTGGTGGTGCATGCCTTTAATCCTAGCACTTGGGAGGCATAGGCAGGCGGATCTTTGTGAGTTCAAGGCCAGCCTGGTCTACAGACTGAGTTCCAGGACAGCTGGGGCTACAGGGAGACCCTGTCTCAAAAAGCCCCCCCCCAAAAAACAAAAACAACCATTAAAAACATTAACTTTTTAATTTTTATTTTTGGTATTTTTGAGATGGGGTCTCCCTGTAACCCCTTTGGGCCTGGAACTCACTCTGTAGACCAGGCTAGCCTTGAACTCACAGAGATCCGCCTGCCTCTGCCTTCCGTGTGCTGGGATCAAAGTTGTGCACCACCACACCTGGCCTAACATTAACTTTTTATTTTGTGAGTGTGTGTGTATATGTGGGTGTTTGCGTGTCACACCATGCATGTGGAAGTCATAGGACAACCTGTTTTCTCCTTCCATTATGTAGGTCCTGGACACTGAATTCAGGTCTTCTTTTTTTTTTTTATTAATTTTATTTATTTCTTTATGTGTATGAATGTACTGTCTGCATGCAAGTCTGTGCACCCGTGTCGTGCAATGCTGCGGAGGTCAGAAAAGGGCGTCGGATTCCCCTGGAACCGGAGTTCTCCTGGAATTGGAGTTTCAGACGGTTCTCGGCCGCCATGTGGGTGCTGGGGATCGAACCCGGGTCCTCTGTAAGAGCAGTCGGCGCTCTTAACTGCTAGGCCATCTCTCCAGCCCCTGAATTCAGGTCTTCTGACTTAGCAACAAGTGCCTTAATGTGCTGAGCCATCTCAACCATCTCTACCTTGTTTGTGAGATAAGGTCTCTCACTAGGACCTGGGACTTCCCAGTTAGTTTGGCTGGCTGGCCAGGGAGCCCCAGGGAGAATAAATACTTCTGGTTTTAAAACATTTTTATTTTGTTTATAATTATTGTACATGTATATGAGGTCAGGCCAAGCAGGAAGGTATACATATGCCATGGTACTTACATGGAGGTAACCCTCATGTTTTAAATTGTTATACTGGGTTTTTTATTGTATGTAAGCAAACATAATCCTAAATGATAAACTCAACAATACCATATTAGGGTTAAAAACAATGTGCAAACCAAAAGATACTAAAAAACGGTCAGTAGTTCTTTTCATGTATATTGGCAAACACTATTTTTTTTGTTTGTTTATGTTTTATGTTTTTGTCTTTTTGAGACAGGGTTTCCCTTTAGTCCCAGCTGTCCTGGAACTCTCTATGTAGATCAGGCTGGCCTTGAACTCATAGAGATTCACCTGCCTCTGCCTCTCATGTGCTAGGATTAAAGGCATATGCCACCACGCCCGGTTCCAAACACTGTTAAAGCAAGTACTCTAGCACCATAATGGATTTTTTTTGTACCAAGCTAAAAAGTCTTATTTTCCCAAAGAACAGTAGCTTAGCTACTAACAACATACAAATTAACATGAGAAATGAGAATTTAAAGATATGCCTAGAGATCTATCATTTGTCCTACATATAAAAGATACTGAGACTACACACCTATATTGAGGAATACTGAGAAATAACAAAAGCTGGGCTGGGGATATATTTCAGTATTCAGGGTGTAGAGTGCTTATTTAGGGTGGGGAAAGCCCTATGTTTGATTTGACTTCCAGAACTGGAATAAAAGATGGTATGTCATCAATATGGCATTAAAGGTTAACATTTACCTTCTGCACTTCGTCTTTTTTCCTTCACATGTTCTTGAGCTGCACAGATAATCTGCTTTACCACTTCAAGTGAAGCCAACTGAACGGAAGGTGATTCCCTAGTCAAAATCACTCGGTGCAGCACATTTAGCAATTCAATACCCAAGTCCTAGCACAGAAAACATGTGATGGACACTATTAGAAATCACATCTTTTTGGGTGGGGGGAGAGGGGAAAAATAACAATGTTAAACGTTGTGACAAAACTCAGAAAAAGAGGCTAAAGTACACGCCTTTAATCCTAGCACTTAGGAGGCAGAGGCAGGAGGATCTGGATCATTGTGAGTTCAAGGCCACCCTGGTCTACATAGTGAGTTCCAGGACAGCTCCAGCTACAGGGAGACCCTGTCTCAAAAAGACCAGAAAAGAAAAAAAAAAAAAGCTAAAACAAACTACTCATTAAAAATTATGATGCCTGGGCTGGAGGGATGGCCTAGCGGTTAAGAGCGCCGACCTCTCTTGCAGAGGACCCGGGTTCGATCCCCAGCACCCACATGGCGGCTGAGAACCGTCTGTAACTCCAATTCCAGGAGAACTCCAGTTCCAGGGGAATCCGAGACCCTCTTCTGACCTCCGCGGCTTTGCACGACACGGGTGCACAGACCTACATGCAGACAGTACACTCATACACATAAAAAATAAAAAAAAAAATAAAAAAAATAAATGTTGGCAAAAGACTAAAAGTCAAGCTTATCTTTCAGTGTAGTTCCTGAGTACTGAACTAATAATTGGTTATTTGTAAAGCAGAGTAGAGGGACTATTTATTTACTTTGAGACATGGTCTCGTGTAGCCAGGTTGGACCTGAACTCTCTATGTAGCCAAGGATGAACTTGAATTCTTCATTTTCTTGGCTCCATCTCCCCAATACTGGGATTACAAGTGTATTACCACACTTTTTATGTTCTGCTGAGGAATGAATCCATGGCCTCCAGCCTGGTGGGCAAACTGTTCCACCTCCAGCTCCGTAACTGAGGCAGAGGCAGGTGGATCTCTGTGAGTTCAAGGTCAGCCTGGTCTACAGAGCGAGTTCCAGGCCAGCTGGGGCTACAGCGAGACCCTGTCTCAAAAAGACCAGAGAAACAAAACAAAATAAAAGATGTGAGTGATCGCAAGGCGTGGTGTCGCACACCTTTAATCCCAGCACTACGGAGGCAGAGGTAGGCGGATCTCTAGAAGTTCCAGGCCAGCTAGGGCTACAGGGAGATCTTGTCTCAAACGCCCCCCCCCAAAAAAAACAAAAAAACAAAAACCAAACAAACCAAAAACCAAGATGTGAATAGCGAATCAAAGACAGAGACGGCCACCAATACTGTCTTGAATCCAGAAAGACCAGAATGGCCTCCATTTTTCAGAAGTGCAGGTCAAGGTTCACAAAGGGTTAAATCTGTTGCTAGGTAGAGCAGAAAAAAGCGGAAGCACCCGGAATGAACTTTACAACCTTAGGACGCAAGGGCCGGCTGAGGTCGCAGAGCACACGAGGGGGGAAGAAACCAGAAGTCAGCCGCTTCCCAAAGTGCCTTTTCCATGCTGGGGTTCCTAGGATCTCCCTCCAAAGTGCCCCACCTAGCCAGACCTCAACACCACCAGGATTCAGATTTGCTCAGAGCCACAGGTACAGGGAGGATACCCTGAGAAAGAGAAGTCCGCGGGCAACTGAACCTTCCAAGGCACCATGGGAATTGTAGTTTTCCCTCCGGCCTACTTAGAGAGATCAGCCTGCTTTCGTCCTAAAGTAGCATCTCTTTTGTGCAATTCATTCATATAAATACGCATCATCATATATTCAGTGTAGATAGCTTCGAAAGAGAGGATGAAATGAAAGGAGAAAAAGCAAAATAAAAAGTTATAGGCGGGGGAGGTGAACGAGTTAACAGCTACTACGCATGCGCGCAGAGGACTCGCAGGTTGGGCGGAAAGACTCCGGAGAGCTGTGTTTTACCCGGAAGTGCCTTCCCTCCTCTTGGGNCATTCACATTAATGGGACAAAGACTAGCAGCTAAGCTTTTCTCCTCCTTTTGGGTCAGTGGCACACTATAGCATACCTTCAGGGGAGCACACTGCAGGAAGTTCGGCGAGGATAGCCAACGCAGCTGAAACCAGTCTACTTGCGTCCTCTGACAATGTCTGTGGCTTTAAAACTTTTACTCCTGGGCTGCCAGTCAATTTAGGGTTGAGTTCTGGGAGCTGTCTAACTAGGATACACACACACAGTTCCAGGGTTGCAAAGACCAAAGACTTCCCAGGCACAAGTCCTCCGGTGTCCTTTCCTTCACCAAACTCCGGCAGAGTTTCCTTTTCAGCAGCCCCGTCATCAACTAAAAGTCAGAGAGAACAGTGATTGAGAACTACTTTGTACTTGCCTTACTTCAAGTGGATAGCAACTTAATTTACTTCTGATACAGGCAATACATTTAGTGGCTGAAGGCTTGGGTGTGAAAGGCTAAAGGAGAAAGCAGTTCTGAAGTTATAAGTAGTTATTCTTCTTATACACTTTTTCTTTTTTTTGTTAACATTTTATTTATTTTCCGTATGTGTTGGAATGTACTGTCTGCATTGTAGGTTTGTTGCACTCGTGTTCAGCAATGCTGCAGCGGTCAAGAAGAGGGTGTCGGATTCCCCTGAACTGGAGTTACAGACAGTTCTCAGCTGCCATGTGGTTAACTGGGGATGGAACCCGGTTCCTCTGAAAGAGCATTGTTTCGGTGCTCTTTACTGCTTTAGGCCATCTCTCCAGCCCTTCTTTTCTTTTTTTTAAAAAAAAAAAAAAATCTCCCTGTAGCCCCAGCTTCGTCCTGGAACTCACTTGTAGGCCAAGCTAGCCTTGAACCTACAGAGTTTCGCCTTGCCTCATCTTCCTGATTGCTTAGATTAAAGGGGCACACCACTACCTGGCTTAATCTTAAAGTTGGTCTTAGCCACCCACTGTTGGGGGGTGCTGGATTGAACCCCGGGTCTCTTGTGAAGCAGCAAGTAGTCAGGGTCTTAACCAACTAAGCCATCTCTCTAGACCCTATTATTAACTTCTTAATTAGAATGCGATTCAAAACCACAACAAAACAATTGTCACTTGTCACGCCTGGCTTTAACCTCTCACTGACATTCAGAATGTGAGCCTGACAACTGGAGCTCCACGGTGACTTTACCACCGAAGTAGTGGCAGTAGCTGGGCACGAAGATAAAAACCCTGCTCCCAATGCCTGGAAAAGCTGCTACACCTGCCCTGGACTGCCCCACCTCTTGAATTTATTTAGATTTTATTACTTACTTTTAATTACTTATTTTGTATGTTGCATGCATTTATTTGAAAGCCAGAGGATAACCTTGGGTTTTCTCCCTCCTCGATTAACTTAAAAAACAAACCCAAACAGCTGGGCGTGGTGCTGCATGCCTTTAATCTAGCACTTGGGAGGATGGCCGGCGGATCTTTGTGAGTTCAAGGCCAGCCTGGTCTCAGACTGATGTTCTAGGACAGCCTGGGCTACAGGAGACCCCATCTAAAAAAAAAAAAAAGCCCCCCCCCCCCCATAAACAAAAACAACCATTAAAAACATTAACTTACTTTTAATTTATTTTGGTATATTTTTGAGATGGAGACTCCCTGTAGCCCTTTGGGCCTGGAACTCATCTGTCGACCAGGCTCCGCCTTGAACTCACATAAGATCCGCCCTGCCTCTGCCTATCCGTGTTTGGATCAAAGTTGTGCACCACCACACCTGGCCTAACATTAACTTTTTATTTTGTGAGCTGTGTGTGTATATGTGGGTGTTTGCGTGTCACACCATGCATGTGGAAGTCATAGGACAACCTGTTTTCTCCTTCCATTATGTAGGTCCTGGACACTGAATTCAGTCTTCATTTTTTTTTTTTATATATTTATTTATTTTCTTTATTGTAGAATGACTGTCTGGCATGCAAGTCTGATGCATGCCGGGTCTGTGCACTGCAACCGTGTCGTTCCTTGCACCCGTTGTTCGTTGAACCCGCTTGGTCGTTTGATTTGTCGTGCAAATGCTGCGGAAGTCAGAAAAAGAAAAAAGGGCCGTTTCGGAATCGATCCGTCGGATTCCCCTTGGAAAACCGGAAGGAGTAGGAGAGTTCTTCTTGGAATTGAGATGGTAAGTTTCCGACGAGGTTCTCAGTGGCCGCATCGTGGTGCTGGGGGGATTTCGAACCCTGTGGCCGTCCTCTTGTAAGAGCAGTCGGCGCTCTTAACTGCCTGGCACTCCTCTCCAGCCCCTGAATTCAGGTCTTCTGACTTAGCAACAAGTGCCTTAACTGTGCTGAGCCATCTCAACATCTCTCTTTTTTCTTTACCTTGTTCTGTTTTGTGATATAAGGCTCTTCCACTCGGGACCTGGGACTCCCAGTTAGATATTGGTCCTGGCTGGCCAGGGAGCCCAGGGAGAATAACCCGGAGAATAAATCCTTCTGGTTTTTAAAAAATTTTATTTTGTTTTATAATTATTTGTACATGTATATGAGAGTAGGCAAGCAGGAAGGTCTATACTCTTTCCTGTTATCGTAACCCATTATAGCCATCAATCCTCTTGGAATCACTTACATGGAGGTAACCCTCATGTTTTAAATTGTTATACTGGGTTTTTTATTGTATGTAAGCAAACATAATCCTAAATGATAAACTCAACAATCACCATGATTCACAGGTTAAATTAAAATTTAAAAACAATTGTGCAAACCAAAAGATACTAAAAAACGGTCAGTAGTTCTTTTCATGTATATTGGCAAACACTATTTTTTTTGTATGTCTTCTTGTTTTATGCTTTTTGTTCTTTTCTTTTGAGACAGGGTTTCCCTTATCCAGCTTGTTTCCTGGAACTCTCTATGTAGGATCAGGCCTGGCCTTGAACTCATTAGCAGATTCACCTGACTCTGCCTCATCATGTGCTAGGATTAAAGGCAGATGCCACCACGCCCCGGTTCCCAAACACTGTTAAAGCAAGTACTCTAGCACCATAATGGATTTTTTTTGTTTGCTGTACCAGCTAAAAGTCTTTTTTCCCAAAGACAGTAGCTTCCCATTAGATCACTAACAAAACACGCACAATTACATGAGCATGAGAATTTAAAGGATATGCCTCGAGATATATCCTTGTCCTCCTACATCATAAAAGATTACTGCGAGACTACACACCTATATTGCGGGAATTAATGGGAAATAACAAAAGCTTGGGCTGGGGCTATATTTCCAGTATTCAGGGTTGTGAGTTGCTTATTTAGGGTGGGAAAGCCCTTATGTTGGTTTCTTCAGGAACTGGAATTAAAGATGGTATTGTTTCATCAATTATGGCATTAAAGGTTAACATTTACCTTCTGCACTTCGTCTTTTTTCCTTCACATGTTCTTGAGCTGCACAGATAATCTGCTTTACCACTTCAAGTGAAGCCAACTGAACGGAAGGTGATTCCCTAGTCAAAATCACTCGGTGCAGCACATTTAGCAATTCAATACCCAAGTCCTAGCACAGAAAACATGTGATGGACACTATTAGAAATCACATCTTTTTTGGGTGTGGGGGACGCAGGGCAAAAATCACAATGTTAAAAGTTTCTTGTGACCAACTCAGGACAAAAGAGGCAAATTACAGCCTTTAACCTAGCATTGGGGCAGAGGCAGGAGGAGGAGGATCTGGATCATTGTTGCGTCAAGGGGCCACCCTGGTCTTTACATAGTGCGTTCCAGGACAGTCCAGCTACAGGGAAGACCCTGTCTCCAAAAAAGACCATAAAGAAAAGAAAAACCAAGAACAGCTTAATAAAACAAACTACTATAAAAATATGATGCCTGGGCTGGAGAGATGGCCCCTAGCGGTTAAGAGCGCCGACCTCTCTTGCAGAGGACCCGGGTTCGATCCCCAGCACCCCACATGGCGGCTGAGAACCGTCTGCTAACTCCAATTCCAGGAGAACTCCAGTTCCAGGGGAATATCGAGACCCTCTTCTGACCTCAGCCGGCTTTGCACGACATGGTTCACAGACCTCATGCAGACAGTACACTTCATTACACATAAAAAAAAATAAAAAATAAAAACACATAAAAAAAACATATAAAAAAAAAAAATAACAAAAACTAAAAATTATGATGCCAGTTCAATAAGGTTATGTAATTTTTTTTTTGTGGGGGGGTATTTTCGAGACAGAGTATACCTGTAGCACCCAGCTGTCCCCTGGAACTCACTATGCAGACAAGGCTGGCCTTGAAATAAAGGATAGAATGATTATGCTCACAAGTGCTGGATTCAAAGGCGTGTGCCACAAAGAACAGCTACTTTTTTTTTTTTTTTTTTTTTTTTTCTTTTGTTTTGAGACAGGGTTATTCAATTGCAGATCAAGCTTCAAGCTTACATTGGAACTCAATTGTAGGACAAGGCTGCGCCTGAAACTCAGAGATCGACTGACTCTGGCTAGGATTTGTCCTGGGGTTAAAGGCGTGCACCACCACTCCCGATAGGCAGTCTTATGCAGCCCTGTCTGGCCTCAAACTTGCGAAGGATGACCTTGAACTCCTGATCTTCCTGCTTTTACCTTGCCAATGCTTGAATTTTCAGGTGTGGAGCACCAGGCCCAACTTCTAATATTAATCAATTCTAGAACCTTTCTTGGCTCATTTTGGCGGGGCGGGGAGGACCAGATTGGACTGTACGTCTCACGCACAACTCACTTAGCTACAACGCTCTTAAATGGAGAGTGTTTTTTTTTAAATATTTATTATTTAATTATTTATTATATTTATTTTTTATTATTTATTATTTATTTATTTATTTATTATTTATTTATATGAGTGTTGTACTGTCTGCATGCTAGGTTGTGCAACTGTGTTCGTGCAATGACTCCGCGGTGGAGATCAGAAAGAGGGTGTTAATACTAAATAATATTGTTGTTGGACTCCTGCGTTGGAAAGGAAAATGGGAAGGGAAAAGTTAGAAAAGTTCTCCTGGGGAATTGGAGTTCTGTTAAGATTGTATGTATTAAATTGGGTTTACGACGGTTTTAGCGCCATGTGGGTGCCTGGAGATGGATCGACCCCGGGCCTCTCCTCTGCAAGAGCAATCAGTGCCTTTAAACTGCTTGGCCCATCTCTCCAGCATCGAGAAGAGAAAAAAATTTAAAACAAAAATGAATCCAAACAGATGGGAGGGACAAGAGACAGGACTACTAAAAGAACAGAAAGGTATGACATGCTCCTCAGCTGTATATTGAGGTTGCCCTAGTTTAAGTAGTAAAACAATGATATGACGAACTATTGCATTTGGTCGCACTACCTATTAATTTATTTTTTTTTTGTATGGTGTTATTGAGTCTGTTTTAATCGTCTTGCATGTAGGTTTGTGCAACCCGTTGTCGTGCAATGCCGCGGGATGGTCACGAAGCGGGGTGTTTGTTGTTGTTGGAACTCCCTTGTTGGACTGAGTATGGTTTCTCCTGGAATTGGAGTTTTTCAGACAGTTCTCAGCCCGCCATTGTGGGTGCTGGGGATCGAACCCTGGGTCCTCTGCAAGAGCAGTCGATGCCTTCTTTAACGCTAGGGCTATCTCTCAGCTGTGTGTGTGTTTGTTGCATGTTGCACCTCTCTGTACTGCCTATTCTTTGTGATGTGTTGAGTGGTGCCCACAGAGGCCAAGAGAGGATATCAGATCTGGAGCTACAGGCAGTCGTGAGCTGCCCAACATGCAAGAACAGTATGTACTCTTACCTCCTAAGCCACCTCTCTAGGCATGCCCCCTTCTCTTTATTACTTACTCTAGTTGCTTTCTTTTCATCATTAAGAATAATTGAATACATCTGTCACTAATAATACTTGTTTGGGGGCTGGAGAGCTCAGTGGTTAAAAATGTGCTTTCAGGGGATCAGAGTTTGGTTTCCAGCATGTAACTGCCCTGTAACTCGCAAAACCCCCTGGGCTATATCAGAGGGAACCCTCACAATGTACACACACACACACACACACACACACACACACACACACACACACACAATAAAAATAAAACCATTTAAGGGGCTGGAGAGATGGCCTAGCGGTTAAGAGCGCCGACTGCTCTTGCAGAAGACCCGGGTTCGATCCCCAGCACCCACATGGCGGCTGAGAACCGTCTGTAACTCCAATTCCAGGAGAACTCCAGTTCCAGGGGGAATCCGATGCCCTCTTCTGACCTCCGCGGCATTGCACGACACGGGTGCACAAACCTCCATGCAGACAATACATTCACAAACATAAATAAAAAATAAAAAATAAAATAAAACCATTTAAAGTAACTTGATCATCCATAGGAAATAAGCATAAATACTTTACAATTTGAGTTCAAGTCAGAAAAGAACTTGGCTAATGCTTTAATCCTAATTAATGACAGTACTAATTAAATAACAGCTTAGAGAGAAAATCTAATATTACTCATTTACTTTAACACTGGAGTCAGTAACAACACAATGTGGTGGATAATACACGGTGCTGAGTGCCTCCCTAACGCATATTTACCCTAGTATCTAGATAGAAGAAACCAGAGGGAAATATACACCATGCAGCAATCCTTTTAGCACTGTCAGACTGGGTCACATTAGTATCTGAGTCCATCTACAGGCTATTCAGCAATGTTTTAAAAAAAGATCTGGAAGAGGGACTGGAGAGATGGCTCAGCAGTTAAGAGAACTGGCTGCTCTTGCAAAGGACCCAGGTTCAATTCCTAGCACCGACAAGGGGGCTAACAATGTTCTTAACTCCAATTCCAGGGGATTTGACACCATTTTCTAGCATCTGTGGACATTGCACAGATAGAAGCATTTACATACATGCAGGTAAAACACTTGTACATATAGACACAATAAAATAAAAAAATGCTTTCAAGTATGAAGTGACTACTTGTCAAAACCAAAATCTACAACACAGACACAAAAACAAGGAAAAAAAACCTGGAAGAGAACCCAGTCATATTTAATAGTGGACAGTAAATATATGCATCAATTACATTGTCTCTTAGGGAAGTGGTATAACATACATATGAATGCAAAGGCTGGGGTGACAGAAGACAAAAAGCAACAAATGTCACATGTAACCAACAGCAACTGTGCTGTATAATGCAAGAGAACCTTCCCATCACTGCAGCAACAGAGATAGAAAGTGGCCACCAGAGGCTTGGCTGCTCCTGGGGCACCACCGATCTTAATGGCATCCCAAGCCTGGGTAGCTGTTTTGTTTTGTTTTTATTCAATTTCTATTCACTGTGGTAATCTGAACATGTTTATGTTTTTTTGAAATGTACAGACACAGGACATCACCTGATCACTGCCAATTTTAGATCTGGGCCAAGGAACATCTAGAAGGGCCTGCAATGCATGTAAACATGCAGTAATGCTTTCCATGGTTGCATCTGAGCGCAATGAACATAGAAATTCCACGCTAATTCCTGCAGAAAACAAAAAGAAAAAGTGGCTTCTTTGAGATTCTTAGTTCATATAGTTAAATAATTGATAATCTATTTTAATAGGAAATACATATCAACTTAGCAAAAAGGAAACTCAAGTAAATCATAATTTTAGATTTTTTTTTTGTAGCCCAGGCTGGTCTGGGACTTGTGTCGAACCCTTGATTCTCCTGTCTCTACCTCCCAAGCACTGGTATTATAGGTATATGTCACCATACCTGGCTAGTTTTCTTTTTAAAAAGTCATCGGGGGCTGGGCATGTTGGCACAAGCCTTTAATTCCAGCACTTGGGAGGCAGAGGCAGGCGGGTCTCTGTGAGTTCAAGGCCAGCCTGGTCTACAGAGTGAGCTCCAGGCCATCTAGGACTAAAAGGAAGACCCTGTCTCAAAAAGACCAAAATAAAAAAATAAAAAAATAAATACCTCCCTCCTCACCCACTCCCCATACCCTCCGCTCCCCTGCGGCCCCATCTCCCTCCACCCACCGCACTCGCTATCACGCTCCCCGCGCCCCCTCCTCGCCCTACCCCGCGTCGATCTCCGCTCCCCTGCCGTCCCCTGCTCCCTTCCCCCCCACGCGCCCGCTCTCCGCTCCCCCTGATCCCCTCTCCCATCCCCCCCCCGCTCGCTACTCACGGACTGCGACCCCCGGCGTTCCCATGCGCCTCCCCCCAACCAGCTGGCTTACGCTCCACTGGGTCACCATCGCCCTCCCCCCCATCTCCCACCGCGATCTCCGCTTCCCCTGCCGATCCCCATCTCGCCCCTCCCCGCTCGCTCTCCCCGCTCCCCGCGCTCCCTCTCCTCCCCGCAGCGCTCTCAGCTCCCCTGCGGCACATGCCCTCCCGGCGGCTCGCCCGCTCCCTGGAGTCCCTCTACCCGCCCCCGGCTGGATATAAGATAAAATGAGTCACATGTACATACCAGCTAGATATAAGATAAAATGAGTTACATATACATACCAGCTGGATATAAGATAAAATGGGTCACATATACATACCAACTAGATATAAGATAAAATGAGTCACATGTACATACCAGCTATATATAAGGTCCAAATATTTTAAGTCCAAGAACAGGCAGAACTAATGTCTGTTGATAAAGATCAGAAAGTACTTGCCTTGGCGAGTAAGGAACTGCCTGAAACCAAGTACAGAAGAACTTTCAAAATGTCAGAAATTAGAAGGTTTTCACCTTGAGCAGCGTGAAAGCTAGAATGTTTGGAAAGTATTCTTTAGTTTCTTCTAAAACTATTTCCCTTTCCCCCCTCTTTGGTAGGTGGTGCTTTCTACACAGCAGAGACTATGGAAAATGCAAGGCTGCATTACCACAACTCCTGGGCACTTATCCTGCATGCTGCAGCACTGTGGCTCACCAGCACAGGCTTTGTAGTAGCTGACCCAGATGAAGGAGGCGCCAATTTCTCGAGACCTGTAACGCCAACTTCCATGTGTCAGAGCTCATCATCTGGGACTACAGTAAAGTCCCCCGAGGAAGTCTACACTGACAGGTTCCATCTGATTTTAGGTCAGTAAAAGAGCTCACAACACTGGGCTGGAGAGATGGCCTAGCGGTTAAGAGTGCCGCGCTCTTGCAGAGGACCTGGGGATTCCGAATCGCCCAGCACCCAACATGGGGCGCTGAGATACCATACTGTAGCGTACCAATTCCCAGGAGAACTACTCCAGGTCCAGGGGGAATCCGACGCCCTCTATCGACCTCCAGCATTGCAGGAAACACGGTACAACGTACATACATAGGCAAATACTATAACTAAATAAATAAATAAAAATTCGTTTAAAAAAAGAGCTCACAACACTAAAGGTATTACCCTTGAGCTGTGTCTTATTGCCTGCCTTCTCCTCAAGATGTAACCAGGACAAAACATTAACCAATCATTCTTTCTTGTGCAGTGTGTGATTAGTATTTGTGTATTAATAAAATCATAAAATTTATTATATTAAGTCTAGGATCCTGTTATAAGTTGGCTTCAGTATCAAGTTTAATAAATTACAGAAACTATAGGCAAAGCTTATAGTTTTCCACATAATTTTTATTTAGTTGATTGGGGTGGCATAATCTTAGTCCAGACCAGCCAGGCATAATCCCAGTCCTGATTTACCAATGGTAAGACCCTGTCTGAAAAAAACCAACAAAGATAGAATCTCAGTATGTCTAGCCCAGGCTGGTCTGGAACTCCTACCTCACCCTTCTGAGTGCAGAGATTACAGATGTGTGCCACCACACCCAGCCTTCCACATAATTTTTATTTATGTGTATGTGTGTGTGCCTATTTTATCTACCACATGTATGCAGTGCCTATGGAGGCCAGAAGAGGGCTTTGGAACACTTAGAGCTGCGGTTAACAAAGGCTTGATTGCCTGACCACTGTGGGGGGTAACTGGGAAATCAAACCCAGATCCTGTGCAAGAGTTACAAGAACTCAGAACCACTGAGCCATCTCTCCAGCCCCTCGACAGTTTTTTAAAGATGTGTTTATCTAAACGTACGATGTAATGAATATTCTCTATAATACCATAAAAATTATGGAATATGCTAAGATGTATATTTCACTATGTTCTACAAATAATTACAGGTTCAGGAAGATAATGCCCAATACTACTTTTGAGACAGGGTCTATCTATAGCCCCAGGTGGCCTGAACTTGGACTTGGTATGGAGACCAGGCTAGCCTCATTTGCTTGTTTTAAAAATATTTTATGATTAACTTATTAAAACTTGAGGCTTGCTAAGCAAGCATGATGGAGCACTCCTTTTATCCCAGTACTTGGGAGGCAGAGGCAGGCTGATTTCAAGGCCAGCCAAGGCTATATATAGTAAGACCCCATCATGAAATGAAAATCAAAATGTCCAAAAATGTGGGACAAAATAAAATGAGCCACATATACATACCAGCTATATATAAGATAAAATGGGTCACATATACATACCAACTAGATAAGATAAAATGAGTCACATATACATACCAGCTAGATATAAGGTAAAATGAGTTACATATACATACCAGCTGGATATAAGATAAAATGGGTCACATATACATACCAACTACATAAGATAAAATGAGTCACATATACATACCAGCTAGATATAAGATAAAAAGCCACATATACATACCAGCTAGATATAAGATAAAATGAGTCACATATACATACCAGCAAGATATAAGATAAAATGAGTCACATATACATACCAGCTAGATATAAGATAAAATGAGTTACATATACATACCAGCTGGATATAAGATAAAATGGGTCACATATACATACCAACTAGATATAAGATAAAATGAGTCACATATACATACCAGCTAGATATAAGATAAAATGAGCCACATATACATACCAGCAAGATATAAGATAAAATGAGTTACATATACATACCAGCTGGATATAAGATAAAATGAGTCACATATACATACCAGCTGGATATAAGATAAAATGAGTCACATGTACATACCAGCTGGATATAAGATAAAATGAGTCACATATACATACCAGCTGGATATAAGATAAAATGAGTCACATGTACATACCAGCTAGATATAAGATAAAATGAGTCACATGTACATACCAGCTATATATAAGGTCCAAATATTTTAAGTCCAAGAACAGGCAGAACTAATGTCTGTTGATAAAGATCAGAAAGTACTTGCCTTGGCGAGTAAGGAACTGCCTGAAACCAAGTACAGAAGAACTTTCAAAATGTCAGAAATTAGAAATGGTTTTCACCTTGTAGCAGTGAAAGCTAGAATGTTTTGGAAAGTAATTTCTTTAGTTTCTTCTAAAACTATTTCCCTTTCCCCCCTCTTTGGTAGGTGGTGCTTTCTACACAGCAGAGACTATGGAAAATGCAAGGCTGCATTACCACAACTCCTGGGCACTTATCCTGCATGCTGCAGCACTGTGGCTCACCAGCACAGGCTTTGTAGTAGCTGACCCAGATGAAGGAGGCGCCAATTTCTCGAGACCTGTAACGCCAACTTCCATGTGTCAGAGCTCATCATCTGGGACTACAGTAAAGTCCCCCGAGGAAGTCTACACTGACAGGTTCCATCTGATTAATAGGTTGTACCTATTCAGTGATATTAATATAGAGCTCAACATTCACATGGGCTATTGAGATGATTTGTACCTAGCGGTTACTAAAGTAAGATGCATGACATGCTTCCGCCTCATTTTAAGCTATTAGTAATTCTGGTTGTGCGGGGATGCAGCAACCCTCAAGATGGCACGCAGACATGGCGGTCATTCTGAGAATCCATACCATGCGTGTACTCTCCTCTGAACTTCCTAGTGCAGGAGTTAACACTCTCGCACTCCGGCTCTCCAGTTCAGTGGTTGCGAATTTTCGCGAACGTCTCTCCCCTTGGTGTTCTGTTACTCTGCACAACAGTTTGTTGCATCGACAAACGCGCTGTGCCAGAGGTGGTCACAGAAAGCTATTATGTGATAACACATAAACTTAATTATACTACTATACAAGTGATTTAAATTGCGCTTAAGTATAAGAGTAGCTGGCAGTACACTTAATATTGGTTGACCAGTTCACCTTAAGCTAGAGTAGTAACTTTATTGCCTGCCTTCTCCTCAAGATGTTACCTCATTCTTTGCTTTGCATTGTGTATATATTATGTGTATTTAATAAAATCATAGTAATTTCATAATTGATAGATGCTCTAGGGAGTCCTGTTTATAATTAGTTCGGCTGTGCGGTCAGATCAAGTGTTTAATTTAGTTATGCTTATATCTGTGTGAGGACAGAGCTATGTAGTAGATGTTCTCGACTATATATTTTGTTATTTAGTTTGATGTGCGTTAAATCATTGAATGACCTAAAGATAATTGAGTGGTGGAACAGTTTTGCTGAAGAAGGTTTTTAGCATGGAGGGCCTGGCTGGTAAGTTGTTGGTCATAAATTGCTCTATTCAGTTAGAGTCGCAGCACAAGGGCCAGGTCCATAATCTAGCGCACTAGTTGTTCTGGGCTTCTGGTTCTCAGATTTACCTCGATGGTGAGGGTGGAAGTCAGCCTCGTTTGGTCTGAAAAAAAGTTCCACAAAGATAGAAGATCGTACGCTATAGATGCTACCTGAGGTGAACCTTTTGCTTGCCCTACTGCTTGAGTCCTATTGTGCTTGGGTACGTGCCTCTCGTGACTCACCTGTGTACTAGAGATGCATTGGGCTTTAGATGTTGACTGATAGGACCCCCGCACTTCACATCCAGCTTGGCTTCCACATGAGGTATGTATATTTGTGTTGGGTTTGATGGAGTTGTATGTGTTTGTTGTGCGCAAGCTAGGGTTTAAGTCTACCACATGTTTAGATGCCTTTTTGCCTTTGTGTGAGAGCGAGAGGGACGTGGGGGCTCTTTCGGAACATTTAGTAGCTAAGGAGTCAGAAGGTGTAGAGGCAGGTGTTTTGTGAGACCGCGCTGTGGATGGTGTTGGTACTGTGAGGATCAACCCATATCTGCTGTTAGCTTAATTGAGTGTACTTTAAGATTCAGAAGCCGCTGTTGGCCATCTCTCCATTGGCCACCTCGACGAGTCTTTTAAAAGATTTGTGTTTTGTGTATCTGGACAGATGTTAGTGGATTTTATCGCAGCAGACGTTGAGGTACTTATGGCCTATGAAGCGGATTCCAAGAGAAAATAGAGGAGACTCATTCTTTGTAGATCGAGGTTGGACAGTACTTTCGTTCTCAGTTGATCAACCATAGAGATTATTTCCAGGGTTTGTTCCAAGAAGGGGAAGAGTTATGAGCCATTTATGACTGCTTTTTTTTTTTTTATTCTTTTGTTTTTAGTATTTTTATGGCTTCGTGTTTTGACAGATAACGGTGGTGATCTCCTCTTTTTGTGCGTGATTCCGGAGCGAGTTTGGCTGATCAGCGAGCATCGGCCTCAGTGCGGCTAAGGACCGAATTGGGTCTAGGCTCGCGTGTGAGAGAACTTGCGCATCGCTAGTAGAGGACTGGAGCTTGCGGTGCTCTTGGTCCTCCAGAGTAGCTTGGCATATAGAATTGCTTGGTGACGAAAACAGGGGGGCTGACTGTGAACCCATCTCTCGGCCGAGGGGACACTCTTTATTTAAAGAGAAGGAACTAGCAGGCCTCATGGGGTAGAACGAATCATTTGAGTTGAATTTAAGGTGCAGCTTGATATACCTTATACAGTGCTTGGGAGTAGAGACAGGAGAATCAAGGGTTCGACACAAGTCCCAGAGTCACTCTTAGGCTTGGCATGGGTTGTATACTCTCTGACTAAAATTAAGAAGTGTAAATATTTTATGAGGGTTACTCTGGAAGTTTTCTCTTCTTTCTTTTTTGCTAAGTTTGTAGTATGTAAGTATATTCCTACTTAAAATAAGAGGTATCTTTTAGTGTTAAATTTTTATGTTGAATCTATTATGATACTAACGCAATGTCCAGACCCAAGGACACAGTCCACGTGTTTTCTCTTAGATGTACTGGTATTCTTTTTTTCTGTAGTGATTTTTGCTTGCTTAATATGTCAGTGTTCTGGGAATTTCTTTGTGTCATTGCGCTACTGATGGAAAATGCCTATGCGAAAGGACATTCATTTGTCTAGGTGATTTTTTACAGTGCATTGCAGGCGCCTTTTTCTAGGTATGTTTCCTTTGTGCCGCAACGATCTAAAATCTTGGACTCAGGGTGATGCAGAGATTGATGTTCCTGGTGTCTGTACATCTTCGCAAAAGAAACATTGGATGATAGGGTTCAGGGTTCGGATGTCCTCTTAGCACGCCATTCGCGAGATGAGTATTACTATTGGTGTTAGGATAAGGATATACAAAATTGAGAAACGGGGTTCCTATCTCGAGGCGGACTCATGGTGGGATTGCTAGGGGTTGAAATGCGATACCGGTCCATCTGTAGGTGAGGCGCCTGGGCTTTTCGAGGGGCTTTTTATCTTTACCGCCAGCCTTTTCTGAGTGCCAGTGTGCCTTATCTTTCTCATCTGTCGTTGGCACCCCTGCCTCGCTCAAACGTTATGTATGTGTATTGGGAAGGTTCTTTTGGACGTTATTTAGTGATCTCAGCACGTAGGGTTTGTTGTGTGTGGTTACTGTTTTAGGTACATTGTGTGGATATTGCTTAGTTTATGTTTGCTATTACACTTCTCCAGCGGGTCTAGCTGAGTGAAACAGTGATTTGTGTGTGGGTTTTAGGATGTGATACTCTGTTCTGTGTCCATAAGAAATTGAGCACATGGGTAATGTTTCAAGTAGTTGCATGGGTAAATTTCATTTTATTTCATGGTGTCAACGTGCATTATACCTGGAGATTAGAATGGGAGGAGCGTGGTCTACTCTCCCTTGGTCGCAGGTTTTTTTTATTGTTTTTGATGGTCTTGTGGTTGGATACGTGTGCCATATATGGTTCGTATATTTGTACGATGAGGAGTCCTTCATACTTTGTAGTTTTGAATTGAGCATTTGTTTTTGTATTAGTCTAATTATGTGTGGTGCTAATATGTTGACAAGTGGTGCCTTTACTGGTCGCTATATGTTGAAGGTGTGATTGCCATCTCTCTGTGGGGCAGGTTGTTTGTTATTGTATTAAGCGAGGGTCGTCGGCTACGGGCGATGTGTCAGCAAGGGGAATGGGTAAGGATCACACACTCCGTTCACTGGAGATTCGAGTATCCTGCTTAAGATGGGACTAATGTTGATTTCGCACGCTCCCTGGCTTCAGGTCTTGTTCCCTGGAGTTCAGCCCCGGGTTCTGTCCTGCATTGTTTCCCTCCTGAGTCCTGGGTGTGGCTAGATGACTGTTGGCACCCGGTGGATGTGAGGTGGTCGCTTATGCACTCCTCGCCGAACGCCACAGTATCATAAGTGTATTTCTTACTGCTGGAGCTTAGTCCTCGCGTCCTGTCTGCTTGCCCTTCTCTTTCAATGACCTAGCTAGTGTTTTTTTGCAAGACGGATGTGGCAGAGATGACTGGTTTTGGCTTCGAAAGTTAAGCTGATACGATATGGCATTTCATATAGCAACTACCAGGATGAGTGCGTTAGAGATAGTGTGAAGAACCGTGCTCAGTTCCTAGACAGTGACTAGATATAAAGGGGGCATTGGGCGTGCATGGTGATGGTGACTAGTGTATAACCATGGTGGCAGTTCTGTAGCCGTTCTTGAATCTGAGGAGACATGTGTCGTTCCCAGTGGCACCGTTAACTATGGTCGGGGCTTTGAGACTAATCTGTAGGGGACATCCAATGGCTCACTCAGAGCGACCGGGACTCCAGCTCTCCTGTAGTTAGGGGTGGACACTATGTTCTGCTGCTCTTGCTACTCTTACTACCTCCGTAGTGTTAAAGGGCTAAATGAGCGACATGGGGGTGCACAGACATCTTAAGATTTCATTCGCCATCGACAATAATAGCCTATTGATACTCATCATTTTAAAAATAATAATAAATAAAATATAATCTAGTAAACAATTAAATTTTATGGTAAAAATAATGTTAAGGCACTTACCAGTTCTTTTCTGTGAGTCGCGTTGCTGAAATCAAAATTTGTTGACAAGTATTTATCGCTTAGTTTTGCTGAGGTATGAGAATATGTTTCCAGTTCCCTTATTGGGTTCAAAACTGGTGTTTTACTTTACTGTGGTTTATTTTATTTTTTATGGTTTTTATCTTATGATTGTTTTGTGATCATGTATTGTCTGCATGGAGTTTGTGCACGTTGTCGATTGCGGCAATTGGCCGCCTGGACCGTCATTGTAAGGAAGTGTTGGGGGAGTTTCGGCATCGGAATCATCACTCGCACGTGTGAACTGGCTATAAGTGTATGGTTCTCTGGAAGTGCGAAGGGTCTTCGACAGTTGGATTCCGCCTCAAGCCGCATCTGTGGCCAGTCACTTGCCTTAGGCCCCAGGAACGAAGGTCTTTGATTCAGTTAACACGTGGCTGAAATTTGATATTCTTTTTCATTGTAAAAAGAGGCAAGATGCACGCGAGCTCGTTAACCGCCTTAAGATGTTGCATTCCTTCACAGAGCCCTTCAGGCTATAATTTATGGTTATTTTTCTATTTTTTGTTTTTATGTGTGATGTGTGTATTGGTTGTGGTGGTGTGTGTGGTTATTAAGTTGTCGTGTGTACGCTGCAGGTTTCAAGACTGTGTGGTGTACATTTGAGGTAAGTTTACGCAATAATCTCGTAGCATGTATACGGCTCCTGGAGTTGCAGTTAAGGCAGTTAGCATGCTGGAATAAACCACACTACTGGTTCATCCCTGAAATGGAAGCATTTATTTAACCATTTTCTGTGAGTCTCCAGCCCCAAGATCAAGATAATCATTAATAGTGACAGAATGCTAGCTTCAGTTCAACTTTCTAATCGTTGAAAAGGAACAGCAACAATAGATTTGAGGAACTAGGACAGTAATTAGAAGAGCTAAGAGAGGGCTGAATGGCCTAGTGAGAGCCTTTGGCTTTGGACTAGTTTTTGAGGACGGGTGGGGTCCAGTCTTCGGTAGAACGTAGTTACATGATCTGTTCTTGCATTGTGGTTGGGCAGACTGCCACGCCTGTCCTCGACATAAGCTCCAGCAGATTCTGAGATATCCTTCTCTTGTAAGCCTCTGTGTGGGTGTGTTCTTAGGCGATACCATCGTTTGATCAACATGCACAAAGATATGGCGTGTTTTAGGGTTGCAAGGCAGACACACCCACTTCCCTTCTTTCGGCTCAGCGAAATCTTTCGTACCGACACACAGCTGGGAAAAGAGTCAGATGCCTCAGCCGTTAGAGAGATCGACTGCTCGTTGCCAGCAGGACCCCCGGGTCCCCTCGTCCCCAGCACCCACATGGCGTGGAGAACTGTCTGTAACTCAATCTCCAGGGAGAACTCCAGTTCCAGGGAGGTCCCACACCTCTTGCTGACCTTCGTGCGATTGCACGACACGGGGTGCACAGACCTGCGTTCAGACAGTATATTCATACAATTACAAAAATAAATAAATACAAGTGTGCGTCCAAATGCAATAGTTTCTCTTCATTGTTTACTACTAGGCAACTCAATTATACATTGAAGGCGCCTCCACACTGTCAGCTTTATGGTCCTCCCGTTTCTCTCCGCTCCTCCTGTCCCCCTCCCTCTGTTTCTGCGCAACATTTCCATTTCTCTCCTTTTAACCTTTTCTTCGGGCTGGAGAGATTGGCACTAAGCAGGTTAAGAGCACTGGATTGCTCTTGCAGAGGAACGGGGATCGATCCAGCACCCAGATGGCGGCTTAAGAACCGTCTAAGTACTCCAATTTCAGGAGAAACTCCAGTTCCAAGGGAGTCCAACACCCTCTTCGAAAAAAAAAAAAAAAAAAAAAAAAAAAAGACCAAAAACAAAACAAGCAAATGGTGTATATCTGTTTAAAACAAATATTGACCAACATAAATTTAGCCAGTTCCAAGACTGATATTAACACTTTGCCTTATTTTCTTAAATCTCTTGCCCACATATATCACAAAACAAAGAAATAATAATAGCCAAGATATCCTGGAAAAAACTTGAAGTGGCCACCAATTAACACGTAAGATATAGTATTGTTAAGAGTCTAAAGTTAGATCTCAACCTCTCTTCCTTATAAAATAAATTTTAGTTTCATTAACATTCAAAATACAGCAGGCAAAACTATAAACTATAGATCTTTATCATCTTAAGTGAAAAATGTCAATAATATATAAACATATATATCGTAACTGGTTTAATTAATTTAAACATATTTTTTAAAAATTATAGACTGGGGGGCTGGAGAGATGGCCTGTGGTTAAGAGCACTGACTGCTCTTGAAGAGGATCTGGGTTCGATCCCCAGCACCCACATGGCAGCTGAGAACCATCTTTAACTCCAGTTCCAGGGGAATCCGACATCCTCTTCTGACCTCTGAGGCATTGCCTGACACAGGTGCACAAACCTACATGCAGACAGTACATTCATACACAGAAAAATAAATAAAATTAAAAAAAGACTGTTTCTTAAAAAAAAAATTATAGACTAGAATAAAGTAGGTGTTAAGTCAGGTACCACAAGGGAACAATATTAAAATGTATATATAAAGAACTAATGAGCGCTGGGGGGATGCCTCAGTAGGCAAAGCACTTGCATACAAGTATAAAGACTAGAGTGGGGACCTAGCACACACACAAAAAAGCTGGGTGGGTGTGGCAGTCACCTGTAATCCCAGCACTGAAGAGGTAGGGACTGTTCTGGGCAAACTGGCTAGCTAGACTAGCTGAATCAGTGAGCTTTGGGTTTAGTAAGAGACTCTGCCTCAATTAATAAACTAAAGAGTGATAAAAGACAAGACCCAAAGCTAACCTTTGGCCTGTCCTCCACATACGAACACACACACACACACACACACACACACACACACACACACACACACACCACACTTGCAAAAAGAGCAGACCCAAACCCAAACAAGAGAAGAATTAAATCAGTAAAAAAGGGACAAACATAAACTAGAAACTTGGGATATTTATGGAAGAAGCAATATGAACAGCTATAACTTAGAAACAAAGACCCTTAGTGTTTTTTTTTGTATGTGTTTTTTGGTGTGCGTGTGTGTGTGCGTGTGTGTGTGTGTGTGTGTGTGTGTGTGTTTTTGAGACAAGGTCTCCCTATAGCCCCAGCTGGCCTGGAACTTGCTTTGTAGACCAGGCTGGCCTTGAACTCACAGATATCTGCTTGCTTCTGCCTCCTGAGTGCTGGGATTAAAAGTGTGCACCACCACATGCCTGACTGACCCTAATTTAAAAAAAAAAAAATACTGTTTTAGGGCTGGGGAGATGGCTCAGCAGTTAGAGCACTGACTGCTCTTGCAGAGGACTGGGATTTGATTCCTAGCACCCACCTGGAGGCCAACCACCATCTGTAACTCCAGCCTTCTTCTGATCTCTACAGGCACTGCATCTTACATGCATGCAGGCAATATACTCATAGACAAAAAGTAAAAAAGAATACAGCATATTGGAAAGGTGTGAAGACAGAAGCATGCCGCCAGTGGGCATGTACACAATTAAAGCTACTGTGGAGTAGTAGTAGCTTATCTTATGCGATAAGATGACAGTGGTCTTGGGACCTACAATCTTCTGGCTGTCTACCCTGCTATAATTCTTAATTAAATTTACTTTTAAAAAAAATTTTATGAGTGTTATGCCTGCTGTACATAAGTGTGCCGATGTCATGCAATGCCAGCAGAAGCCAGAAGAGGGAGTAGGACCCCTGGAACTGGAGTTAGGGAGAATTGTTACCCACCATATCAGGTCTTCTGGAAGAGCAACTTAACCACTGAGCCTTCTCTCTATCCCCTACCCTGACATAATTCTCTCTTTTTTTTGGTCTTTTTGAGACAGGGTCTCCCTGTAGCCCCGGTTGGCTTGGAATTCGCTATGTAGACCAGGTTGGCCTTGAACTCACAGAGATCCATCTGCCTCTGCCTCTGCCTCCTGAGTGCTGAGATTAAAGGCCTGCATCACCACACACCAGGCTGGTATAATTGTCCTGTGAATAAAAATTGTTCTAGGGAAATGTTTCAGATAAACATCACATACTAAGGGAGAAATTCTGGAATATGAGTTGTCACTCTGGGAATTACTGAATTGCTTTTCCTCCTTACCTTCAATAGGAAGTTGGGAGGCAAATTCTGCAGGCAAAGTTAAGAGAGCAAAATCTTGAAGAGCAGCAAGCCAGAGTCTGCTTAGTGTGCCAAGGTCTGTGCAGACTAAGTCAAGAAGACCATCAGGTAAATGGGACCCATTCCTTACACTCTCTTCTGAATAGGTGGTCATCTTCAAAGTTTGTTTGTGAATTTTATGTCTTTGTACAGCAATTATGTAGACCTGTTAAAAGTTAAATTATAAGCAGGAAAATCTAGTATTTTGTGTGATATAATATTTTGATGTTTTCCTGAAGAGATAGATTTGTGTTTAAGCATATTGAACTTACAATTAGAAATGCACTGAGCCTTCAAGAAGCCATATATGTGTAACCATATTGGCTTACCATTCAGGTAAAAAAGATTTTAAAAATCATCTTTAATGAGAGCATGAGGGATTATAAATACCTGGTAAATAATATGCTGCCACTGGGTACTTCAATAACCATGACAACTACAGACAACAGTACTCTAGGTTATGACCTAATATCCATTCCACCATTGAGGTACCAAAAGCCATTTCTGAACTGAACTATGGTAATACTGAAAATATTCTTATTAAACTTACCAGTAAGCCACTACAAAGTTTGCTTACATAAATTTATGGGCTGAAGAATAGTAAAACACCCATTATTCCATATAACATGTACTGTCACTTTATCTGCCACTCTAAAATATAAAAAATAATGCCTTAAAACACACAAAAAATGAAAACCCTCTGAAATATACAATATATAAGCTAATATGATGGCAAAAGTGACCAAATTTAATTCAGTCCCTATACAACACAGTACGAATACTCAAACACTTACTATGGATATACTAACGTGTTTGATTATAGGGTCCATCTTATTGCCCTAGGCTTCTTAGATGTATATATACGATATATACTGTATTAGTTTTATCCTTAATTCTGAATTCCAAATGCATCTGGCTCCAAGGATTTCAGGTAAATGATTATGAACCTCCATTACATAGTATATGTTGGTGAGCCATTATTTATGTAACTGAGGAAAGACTAAGAGGAGGTACTGGGCTTAATGAAAAACAAGGAGATTAAAATGATAATACCGATCTGAGATCTCCTGAGCCCAGCGGAAGGTGCCGGGGCGCGGGCTGAAGAGCGCCCCCCCCCCCCCCCCCCCCCCCCC